>CAWUCN010000018.1:0-134587 GCA_963920805.1 Primula vulgaris
AAAATGTGGAATATTCCCTACATATGAAAGAACATTACCTAAACCCTAAACCTAAAACCCTAAACCCTAAAACCTAAACCCTAAACCCCAAACCCTATAATTATAAATAAAATGTCGAAAAACAAAAAAGTGGGTAAAAACCGTGTACTATAGGCCATAAATCCAACAAAAAAAATGAGGAATATTCCCTACATATGCAAGAACATTACCTAAACGCTAAACCTAAAACCCTAAACCATAAAACCTAAACCATGCACCCTAAACCCTACAAATTTAAATAAAATGTCGAAAAACAAAAAAGTCGGTAAAACCCGTGTACTATAGGCCATAAATCGAAGAAAAAAAATGTGGAATATTCCCTACATATGCAAGAACATTACCTAAACCCTAAACCTAAAACCTTAAACCCTAAAACCTAAACCATGAACCCTAAACCCTACAAATATAAATAAAATGTCGAAAAACAAAAAAGTCGGTAAAACCCGTGTACTATAGGCCATAAATCGAAGAAAAAAAATGAGGAATATTCCCTACATATGCAAGAACATTACCTAAACCCTAAACCTAAAACCCTAAACCCTAAAACCTAAACCCTAAACCCTAAACCCTATAATTATAAATAAAATGTCGAAAAACAAAAAAGTCGGTAAAAACCGTGTACTATAGGACATAAATCCAACAAAAAAAATGAGGAATATTCCCTACATATGCAAGAACATTACCTAAACCCTAAACCTTAAACCCGAAACCCTAAAACCTAAACCATGAACCCTAAACCATACAAATATTAATAAAATGTCGAAAAACAAAAAAGTCGGTAAAAACCGTGTACTATAGGCCATAAATCCAAGAAAAAAAATGAGGAATATTCCCTACATATGCAAGAACATTACCTAAACCCTAAACCTAAAACCGTAAACCCTAAAACCTAAACCATGAACCCTAAACCCTACAAATATAAATAAAATGTCGAAAAACAAAAAAGTCGGTAAAACCCGTGTACTATAGGCCATAAATCGAAGAAAAAAAATGAGGAATATTCCCTACATATGAAAGAACATTATCTAAACCCTAAACCTAAAACCCTAAACCCTAAAACCTAAACCCTAAACCCTAAACCCTATAATTATAAATAAAATGTCGAAAAACGAAAAAGTCGGTAAAAACCGTGTACTATAGGCCATAAATCCAACAAAAAAAATGAGGAATATTCCCTACATATGCAAGAACATTACCTAAACGCTAAACCTAAAACCCTAAACCATAAAACCTAAACCATGAACCCTAAACCCTACAAATATAAATAAAATGTCGAAAAACAAAAAAGTCGGTAAAAACCGTGTACTATGGCCATAAATCCAAGAAAAAAAATGAGGAATATTCCCTACATATGCAAGAACATTACCTAAACCCTAAACCTTAAACCCTAAACCCTAAAACCTAAACCATGAACCCTAAACCATACAAATATTAATAAAATGTCGAAAAACAAAAAAGTCGGTAAAAACCGTGTACTATAGGCCATAAATCTAAGAAAAAAAATGAGGAATATTCCCTACATATGCAAGAACATTACCTAAACCCTAAACCGAAAACCCTAAACCCTAAAACCTAAACTATGAACCCTAAACCCTACAAATATAAATAAAATGTCGAAAAACAAAAAAGTCGGTAAAACCCGTGTACTATAGGCCATAAATCGAAGAAAAAAAATGTGGAATATTCCCTACATATGCAAGAACATTACCTAAACCCTAAACCTAAATCCTTAAACCCTAAAACCTAAACCATGAACCCTAAACCCTACAAATATAAATAAAATGTCGAAAAACAAAAAAGTCGGTAAAACCCGTGTACTATAGGACATAAATCGAAGAAAAAAAATGAGGAATATTCCCTACATATGCAAGAACATTACCTAAACCCTAAACCTAAAACCCTAAACCCTAAAACCTAAACCCTAAATCCTAAACCCTATAATTATAAATAAAATGTCGAAAAACAAAAAAGTCGGTAAAAACCGTGTACTATAGGCCATAAATCCAAGAAAAAAAATGAGGAATATTCCCTACATATGCAAGAACATTACCTAAACCTTAAACCTTAAACCCTAAATCATAAATCATAAAACCTAAACCATGAACCCTAAACCCTACAAATATTAATAAAATGTCGAAAAACAAAAAAGTTGGTAAAAACCGTGTACTATAGGCCATAAATCCAAGAAAAAAATGAGGAATATTCCCTACATATGCAAGAACATTACCTAAACCCTAAACCTTAAACCCTAAACCCTAAAACATAAACCATGAACCCTAAACCATACAAATATTAATAAAATGTCGAAAAACAAAAAAGTCGGTAAAAACCGTGTACTATAGGCCATAAATCCAAGAAAAAAAATGAGGAATATTCCCTACATATACAAGAACATTACCTAAACCCTAAACCTAAAACCCTAAACCCTAAACCCTAAAACCTAAACCATGAACCCTAAACCCTACAAATATAAATAAAATGTCGAAAAACAAAAAAGTCGGTAAAACCCGTGTACTATAGGCCATAAATCGAAGAAAAAAAATGTGGAATATTCCCTACATATGCAAGAACATTACCTAAACCCTAAACCTAAAACCTTAAACCCTAAAACCTAAACCATGAACCCTAAACCCTACAAATATAAATAAAATGTCGAAAAACAAAAAAGTCGGTAAAACCCGTGTACTATAGGCCATAAATCGAAGAAAAAAAATGAGGAATATTCCCTACATATGCAAGAACATTACCAAAACCCTAAACCTAAAACCCTAAACCCTAAAACCTAAACCCTAAACCCTAAACCCTATAATTATAAATAAAATGTCGAAAAACAAAAAAGTCGGTAAAAACCGTGTACTATAGGCCATAAATCCAACAAAAAAAATGAGGAATATTCCCTACATATGCAAGAACATTACCTAAACGCTAAACCTAAAACCCTAAACCATAAAACCTAAACCATGAACCCTAAACCCTACAAATATAAATAAAATGTCGAAAAACAAAAAAGTCGGTAAAAACCGTGTACTATAGGCCATAAATCCAAGAAAAAAAATGAGGAATATTCCCTACATATGCAAGAACATTACCTAAACCCTAAACCTTAAACCCTAAACCCTAAAACCTAAACCATGAACCCTAAACCATACAAATATTAATAAAATGTCGAAAAACAAAAAAGTCGGTAAAAACCGTGTACTATTGGCCATAAATCCAAGAAAAAAAATGAGGAATATTCCCTACATATGCAAGAACATTACCTAAACCCTAAACCTAAAACCGTAAACCCTAAAACCTAAACCATGAACCCTAAACCCTACAAATATAAATAAAATGTCGAAAAACAAAAAAGTTGGTAAAACCCGTGTACTATAGGCCATAAATCGAAGAAAAAAAATGAGGAATATTCCCTACATATGCAAGAACATTACCTAAACCCTAAACCTTAAACCCTAAACCCTAAAACCTAAACCATGAACCCTAAACCATACAAATATTAATAAAATGTCGAAAAACAAAAAAGTCGGTAAAAACCGTGTACTATATAGGCCATAAATCCAAGAAAAAAAATGAGGAATATTCCCTACATATGCAAGAACATTACCTAAAGCCTAAACCGAAAACCCTAAACCCTAAAACCTAAACTATGAACCCTAAACCCTAAAAATATAAATAAAATGTCGAAAAACAAAAAAGTCGGTAAAACCCGTGTACTATAGGCCATAAATCGAAGAAAAAAAATGTGGAATATTCCCTACATATGAAAGAACATTACCTAAACCCTAAACCTAAAACCCTAAACCCTAAAACCTAAACCCTAAACCCCAAACCCTATAATTATAAATAAAATGTCGAAAAACAAAAAAGTGGGTAAAACCCGTGTACTATAGGCCATAAATCCAACAAAAAAAATGAGGAATATTCCCTACATATGCAAGAACATTACCTAAACGCTAAACCTAAAACCCTAAACCATAAAACCTAAACCATGCACCCTAAACCCTACAAATTTAAATAAAATGTCGAAAAACAAAAAAGTCGGTAAAACCCGTGTACTATAGGCCATAAATCGAAGAAAAAAAATGTGGAATATTCCCTACATATGCAAGAACATTACCTAAACCCTAAACCTAAAACCTTAAACCCTAAAACCTAAACCATGAACCCTAAACCCTACAAATATAAATAAAATGTCGAAAAACAAAAAAGTCGGTAAAACCCGTGTACTATAGGCCATAAATCGAAGAAAAAAAATGAGGAATATTCCCTACATATGCAAGAACATTACCTAAACCCTAAACCTAAAACCCTAAACCCTAAAACCTAAACCCTAAACCCTAAACCCTATAATTATAAATAAAATGTCGAAAAACAAAAAAGTCGGTAAAAACCGTGTACTATAGGCCATAAATCCAACAAAAAAAATGAGGAATATTCCCTACATATGCAAGAACATTACCTAAACGCTAAACCTAAAACCCTAAACCATAAAACCTAAACCATGAACCCTAAACCCTACAAATATAAATAAAATGTCGAAAAACAAAAAAGTCGGTAAAAACCGTGTACTATAGGCCATAAATCCAAGAAAAAAAATGAGGAATATTCCCTACATATGCAAGAACATTACCTAAACCCTAAACCTTAAACCCTAAACCCTAAAACCTAAACCATGAACCCTAAACCATACAAATATTAATAAAATGTCGAAAAACAAAAAAGTCGGTAAAAACCGTGTACTATAGGCCATAAATCCAAGAAAAAAAATGAGGAATATTCCCTACATATGCAAGAACATTACCTAAACCCTAAACCTAAAACCGTAAACCCTAAAACCTAAACCATGAACCCTAAACCCTACAAATATAAATAAAATGTCGAAAAACAAAAAAGTCGGTAAAAACCGTGTACTATAGGCCATAAATCCAAGAAAAAAAATGAGGAATATTCCCTACATATGCAAGAACATTACCTAAACCCTAAACCTTAAACCCTAAACCCTAAAACCTAAACCATGAACCCTAAACCATACAAATATTAATAAAATGTCGAAAAACAAAAAAGTCGGTAAAAACCGTGTACTATAGGCCATAAATCCAACAAAAAAAATGAGGAATATTCCCTACATATGCAAGAACATTACCTAAACGCTAAACCTAAAACCCTAAACCATAAAACCTAAACCATGAACCCTAAACCCTACAAATATAAATAAAATGTCGAAAAACAAAAAAGTCGGTAAAAACCGTGTACTATAGGCCATAAATCCAAGAAAAAAAATGAGGAATATTCCCTACATATGCAAGAACATTACCTAAACCCTAAACCTTAAACCCTAAACCCTAAAACCTAAACCATGAACCCTAAACCATACAAATATTAATAAAATGTCGAAAAACAAAAAAGTCGGTAAAAACCGTGTACTATAGGCCATAAATCCAAGAAAAAAAATGAGGAATATTCCCTACATATGCAAGAACATTACCTAAACCCTAAACCGAAAACCCTAAACCCTAAAACCTAAACTATGAACCCTAAACCCTACAAATATAAATAAAATGTCGAAAAACAAAAAAGTCGGTAAAACCCGTGTACTATAGGCCATAAATCGAAGAAAAAAAATGTGGAATATTCCCTAAATATGCAAGAACATTACCTAAACCCTAAACCTAAAACCCTAAACCCTAAAACCTAAACCCTAAACCCTATAAATATAAATAAAATGTCGAAAAACAAAAAAGTCGGTAAAAACCGTGTACTATAGGCCATAAATCCAACAAAAAAAATGAGGAATATTCCCTACATATGCAAGAACATTACCTAAACCCTAAACCTTAAACCCTAAACCCTAAAACCTAAACCATGAACCCTAAACCATACAAATATTAATAAAATGTCGAAAAACAAAAAAGTCGGTAAAAACCGTGTACTATAGGCCATAAATCCAAGAAAAAAAATGAGGAATATTCCCTACATATGCAAGAACATTACCTAAACCCTAAACCTAAAACCGTAAACCCTAAAACCTAAACCATGAACCCTAAACCCTACAAATATAAATAAAATGTCGAAAAACAAAAAAGTCGGTAAAAACCGTGTACTATAGGCCATAAATCCAAGAAAAAAAATGAGGAATATTCCCTACATATGCAAGAACATTACCTAAACCCTAAACCTTAAACCCTACACCCTAAAACCTAAACCATGAACCCTAAACCATACAAATATTAATAAAATGTCGAAAAACAAAAAAGTCGGTAAAAACCGTGTACTATAGGCCATAAATCCAACAAAAAAAATGAGGAATATTCCCTACATATGCAAGAACATTACCTAAACGCTAAACCTAAAACCCTAAACCATAAAACCTAAACCATGAACCCTAAACCCTACAAATATAAATAAAATGTCGAAAAACAAAAAAGTCGGTAAAAACCGTGTACTATAGGCCATAAATCCAAGAAAAAAAATGAGGAATATTCCCTACATATGCAAGCACATTACCTAAACCCTAAACCGAAAACCCTAAACCCTAAAACCTAAACTATGAACCCTAAACCCTACAAATATAAATAAAATGTCGAAAAACAAAAAAGTGGGTAAAAACCGTGTACTATAGGCCATAAATCCAACAAAAAAAATGAGGAATATTCCCTACATATGCAAGAACATTACCTAAACGCTAAACCTAAAACCCTAAACCATAAAACCTAAACCATGCACCCTAAACCCTACAAATTTAAATAAAATGTCGAAAAACAAAAAAGTCGGTAAAACCCGTGTACTATAGGCCATAAATCGAAGAAAAAAAATGTGGAATATTCCCTACATATGCAAGAACATTACCTAAACCCTAAACCTAAAACCTTAAACCCTAAAACCTAAACCATGAACCCTAAACCCTACAAATATAAATAAAATGTCGAAAAACAAAAAAGTCGGTAAAACCCGTGTACTATAGGCCATAAATCGAAGAAAAAAAATGAGGAATATTCCCTACATATGCAAGAACATTACCTAAACCCTAAACCTAAAACCCTAAACCCTAAAACCTAAACCCTAAACCCTAAACCCTATAATTATAAATAAAATGTCGAAAAACAAAAAAGTCGGTAAAAACCGTGTACTATAGGCCATAAATCCAACAAAAAAAATGAGGAATATTCCCTACATATGCAAGAACATTACCTAAACGCTAAACCTAAAACCCTAAACCATAAAACCTAAACCATGAACCCTAAACCCTACAAATATAAATAAAATGTCGAAAAACAAAAAAGTCGGTAAAAACCGTGTACTATAGGCCATAAATCCAAGAAAAAAAATGAGGAATATTCCCTACATATGCAAGAACATTACCTAAACCCTAAACCTTAAACCCTAAACCCTAAAACCTAAACCATGAACCCTAAACCATACAAATATTAATAAAATGTCGAAAAACAAAAAAGTCGGTAAAAACCGTGTACTATAGGCCATAAATCCAAGAAAAAAAATGAGGAATATTCCCTACATATGCAAGAACATTACCTAAACCCTAAACCTAAAACCGTAAACCCTAAAACCTAAACCATGAACCCTAAACCCTACAAATATAAATAAAATGTCGAAAAACAAAAAAGTCGGTAAAAACCGTGTACTATAGGCCATAAATCCAAGAAAAAAAATGAGTAATATTCCCTACATATGCAAGAACATTACCTAAACCCTAAACCTTAAACCCTAAACCCTAAAACCTAAACCATGAACCCTAAACCATACAAATATTAATAAAATGTCGAAAAACAAAAAAGTCGGTAAAAACCGTGTACTATAGGCCATAAATCCAACAAAAAAAATGAGGAATATTCCCTACATATGCAAGAACATTACCTAAACGCTAAACCTAAAACCCTAAACCATAAAACCTAAACCATGAACCCTAAACCCTACAAATATAAATAAAATGTCGAAAAACAAAAAAGTCGGTAAAAACCGTGTACTATAGGCCATAAATCCAAGAAAAAAAATGAGGAATATTCCCTACATATGCAAGAACATTACCTAAACCCTAAACCTTAAACCCTAAACCCTAAAACCTAAACCATGAACCCTAAACCATACAAATATTAATAAAATGTCGAAAAACAAAAAAGTCGGTAAAAACCGTGTACTATAGGCCATAAATCCAAGAAAAAAAATGAGGAATATTCCCTACATATGCAAGAACATTACCTAAACCCTAAACCGAAAACCCTAAACCCTAAAACCTAAACTATGAACCCTAAACCCTACAAATATAAATAAAATGTCGAAAAACAAAAAAGTCGGTAAAACCCGTGTACTATAGGCCATAAATCGAAGAAAAAAAATGTGGAATATTCCCTACATATGCAAGAACATTACCTAAACCCTAAACCTAAATCCTTAAACCCTAAAACCTAAACCATGAACCCTAAACCCTACAAATATAAATAAAATGTCGAAAAACAAAAAAGTCGGTAAAACCCGTGTACTATAGGCCATAAATCGAAGAAAAAAAATGAGGAATATTCCCTAAATATGCAAGAACATTACCTAAACCCTAAACCTAAAACCCTAAACCCTAAAACCTAAACCCTAAACCCTATAAATATAAATAAAATGTCGAAAAACAAAAAAGTCGGTAAAAACCGTGTACTATAGGCCATAAATCCAACAAAAAAAATGAGGAATATTCCCTACATATGCAAGAACATTACCTAAACCTTAAACCTTAAACCCTAAATCATAAATCATAAAACCTAAACCATGAACCCTAAACCCTACAAATATTAATAAAATGTCGAAAAACAAAAAAGTCGGTAAAAACCGTGTACTATAGGCCATAAATCCAAGAAAAAAAATGAGGAATATTCCCTACATATGCAAGAACATTACCTAAACCCTAAACCTTAAACCCTAAACCCTAAACCCTAAAACCTAAACCATGAACCCTAAACCCTACAAATATAAATAAAATGTCGAAAAACAAAAAAGTCGGTAAAAACCGTGTACTATAGGCCATAAATCCAAGAAAAAAAATGAGGAATATTCCCTACATATGCAAGAACATTACCTAAACCCTAAACCTTAAACCCTAAACCCTAAAACCTAAACCATGAACCCTAAACCATACAAATATTAATAAAATGTCGAAAAACAAAAAAGTCGGTAAAAACCGTGTACTATAGGCCATAAATGCAAGAAAAAAAATGAGGAATATTCCCTACATATGCAAGAACATTACCTAAACCCTAAACCGAAAACCCTAAACCCTAAAACCTAAACTATGAACCCTAAACCCTATAAATATAAATAAAATGTCAAAAAACAAAAAAGTCGGTAAAACCCGTGTACTATAGGCCATAAATCGAAGAAAAAAAATGTGGAATATTCCCTACATATGCAAGAACATTACCTAAACCCTAAACCTAAATCCTTAAACCCTAAAACCTAAACCATGAACCCTAAACCCTACAAATATAAATAAAATGTCGAAAAACAAAAAAGTCGGTAAAACCCGTGTACTATAGGCCATAAATCGAAGAAAAAAAATGAGGAATATTCCCTACATATGCAAGAACATTACCTAAACCCTAAACCTAAAACCCTAAACCCTAAACCCTAAACCCTAAACCCTAAACCCTATAATTATAAATAAAATGTCGAAAAACAAAAAAGTCGGTAAAAACCGTGTACTATAGGCCATAAGTCCAACAAAAAAAATGAGGAATATTCCCTACATATGCAAGAACATTACCTAAACCTTAAACCTTAAACCCTAAATCATAAATCATAAAACCTAAACCATGAACCCTAAACCCTACAAATATTAATAAAATGTCGAAAAACAAAAAAGTCGGTAAAAACCGTGTACTATAGGCCATAAATCCAAGAAAAAAAATGAGGAATATTCCCTACATATGCAAGAACATTACCTAAACCCTAAACCTTAAACCCTAAACCCTAAAACCTAAACCATGAACCCTAAACCCTACAAATATAAATAAAATGTCGAAAAACAAAAAAGTCGGTAAAAACCGTGTACTATAGGCCATAAATCCAAGAAAAAAAATGAGGAATATTCCCTACATATGCAAGAACATTACCTAAACCCTAAACCTTAAACCCTAAACCCTAAAACCTAAACCATGAACCCTAAACCATACAAATATTAATAAAATGTCGAAAAACAAAAAAGTCGGTAAAAACCGTGTACTATAGGCCATAAATGCAAGAAAAAAAATGAGGAATATTCCCTACATATGCAAGAACATTACCTAAACCCTAAACCCTAAAACCTAAACTATGAACCCTAAACCCTATAAATATAAATAAAATGTCAAAAAACAAAAAAGTCGGTAAAACCCGTGTACTATAGGCCATAAATCGAAGAAAAAAAATGTGGAATATTCCCTACATATGCAAGAACATTACCTAAACCCTAAACCTAAATCCTTAAACCCTAAAACCTAAACCATGAACCCTAAACCCTACAAATATAAATAAAATGTCGAAAAACAAAAAAGTCGGTAAAACCCGTGTACTATAGGCCATAAATCGAAGAAAAAAAATGAGGAATATTCCCTACATATGCAAGAACATTACCTAAACCCTAAACCTAAAACCCTAAACCCTAAACCCTAAACCCTAAACCCTAAACCCTATAATTATAAATAAAATGTCGAAAAACAAAAAAGTCGGTAAAAACCGTGTACTATAGGCCATAAATCCAACAAAAAAAATGAGGAATATTCCCTACATATGCAAGAACATTACCTAAACCTTAAACCTTAAACCCTAAATCATAAATCATAAAACCTAAACCATGAACCCTAAACCCTAGAAATATTAATAAAATGTCGAAAAACAAAAAAGTCGGTAAAAACCGTGTACTATAGGCCATAAATCCAAGAAAAAAAATGAGGAATATTCCCTACATATGCAAGAACATTACCTAAACCCTAAACCTTAAACCCTAAACCCTAAAACCTAAACCATGAACCCTAAACCCTACAAATATAAATAAAATGTCGAAAAACAAAAAAGTCGGTAAAAACCGTGTACTATAGGCCATAAATCCAACAAAAAAAATGAGGAATATTCCCTACATATGCAAGAACATTACCTAAACGCTAAACCTAAAACCCTAAACCATAAAACCTAAACCATGCACCCTAAACCCTACAAATTTAAATAAAATGTCGAAAAACAAAAAAGTCGGTAAAACCCGTGTACTATAGGCCATAAATCGAAGAAAAAAAATGTGGAATATTCCCTACATATGCAAGAACATTACCTAAACCCTAAACCTAAAACCTTAAACCCTAAAACCTAAACCATGAACCCTAAACCATACAAATATTAATAAAATGTCGAAAAACAAAAAAGTCGGTAAAACCCGTGTACTATAGGCCATAAATCGAAGAAAAAAAACGAGGAATATTCCCTACATATGCAAGAACATTACCTAAACCCTAAACCTAAAACCCTAAACCCTAAAACCTAAACCCTAAACCCTAAACCCTATAATTATAAATAAAATGTCGAAAAACAAAAAAGTCGGTAAAAACCGTGTACTATAGGCCATAAATCCAACAAAAAAAATGAGGAATATTCCCTACATATGCAAGAACATTACCTAAACGCTAAACCTAAAACCCTAAACCATAAAACCTAAACCATGAACCCTAAACCCTACAAATATAAATAAAATGTCGAAAAACAAAAAAGTCGGTAAAAACCGTGTACTATAGGCCATAAATCCAAGAAAAAAAATGAGGAATATTCCCTACATATGCAAGAACATTACCTAAACCCTAAACCTTAAACCCTAAACCCTAAAACCTAAACCATGAACCCTAAACCATACAAATATTAATAAAATGTCGAAAAACAAAAAAGTCGGTAAAAACCGTGTACTATAGGCCATAAATCCAAGAAAAAAAATGAGGAATATTCCCTACATATGCAAGAACATTACCTAAACCCTAAACCTAAAACCGTAAACCCTAAAACCTAAACCATGAACCCTAAACCCTACAAATATAAATAAAATGTCGAAAAACAAAAAAGTCGGTAAAACCCGTGTACTATAGGCCATAAATCGAAGAAAAAAAATGAGGAATATTCCCTACATATGCAAGAACATAATCTAAACTCTAAACCTAAAACCCTAAACCCTAAAACCTAAACCCTAAACCCTAAAACCTATAATTATAAATAAAATGTCGAAAAACGAAAAAGTCGGTAAAAACCGTGTACTATAGGCCATAAATCCAACAAAAAAAATGAGGAATATTCCCTACATATGCAAGAACATTACCTAACGCTAAACCTAAAACCCTAAACCATAAAACCTAAACCATGAACCCTAAACCCTACAAATATTAATAAAATGTCGAAAAACAAAAAAGTCGGTAAAACCCGTGTACTATAGGCCATAAATCGAAGAAAAAAAATGAGGAATATTCCCTACATATGCAAGAACATTACCTAAACCCTAAACCTAAATCCTTAAACCCTAAAACCTAAACCATGAACCCTAAACCCTACAAATATAAATAAAATGTCGAAAAACAAAAAAGTCGGTAAAACCCGTGTAGTATAGGCCATAAATCGAAGAAAAAAAATGAGCAATATTCCCTACATATGCAAGAACATTACCTAAACCCTAAACCTAAAACCCTAAACCCTAAAACCCAAACCCTATAATTATAAATAAAATGTCGAAAAACAAAAAAGTGGGTAAAAACCGTGTACTATAGGCCATAAATCCAACAAAAAAAATGAGGAATATTCCCTACATATGCAAGAACATTACCTAAATGCTAAACCTAAAACCCTAAACCATAAAACCTAAAACATGCACCCTAAACCCTACAAATTTAAATAAAATGTCGAAAAACAAAAAAGTCGGTAAAACCCGTGTACTATAGGCCATAAATCGAAGAAAAAAAATGTGGAATATTCCCTACATATGCAAGAACATTACCTAAACCCTAAACCTAAAACCTTAAACCCTAAAACCTAAACCATGAACCCTAAACCCTACAAATATAAATAAAATGTCGAAAAACAAAAAAGTCGGTAAAACCCGTGTACTATAGGCCATAAATCGAAGAAAAAAAATGAGGAATATTCCCTACATATGCAAGAACATTACCTAAACCCTAAACCTAAAACCCTAAACCCTAAAACCTAAACCCTAAACCCTAAACCCTATAATTATAAATAAAATGTCGAAAAACAAAAAAGTCGGTAAAAACCGTGTACTATAGGCCATAAATCCAACAAAAAAATGAGGAATATTCCCTACATATGCAAGAACATTACCTAAACGCTAAACCTAAAACCCTAAACCATAAAACCTAAACCATGAACCCTAAACCCTACAAATATAAATAAAATGTCGAAAAACAAAAAAGTCGGTAAAACCCGTGTACTATAGGCCATAAATCCAAGAAAAAAAATGAGGAATATTCCCTACATATGCAAGAACATTACCTAAACCCTAAACCTAAAACCTAAACCCTAAACCCTAAACCCTATAAATATAAATAAAATGTCGAAAAACAAAAAAGTCGGTAAAAACCGTGTACTATAGGCCATAAATCCAACAAAAAAAATGAGGAATATTCCCTACATATGCAAGAACAGTACCTAAACCTTAAACCTTAAACCCTAAATCATAAATCATAAAACCTAAACCATGAACCCTAAACCCTACAAATATTAATAAAATGTCGAAAAACAAAAAAGTCGGTAAAAACCGTGTACTATAGGCCATAAATCCAAGAAAAAAAATGAGGAATATTCCCTACATATGCAAGCACATTACCTAAACCCTAAACCTTAAACCCTAAACCCTAAAACCTAAACCATGAACCCTAAACCCTACAAATATAAATAAAATGTCGAAAAACAAAAAAGTCGGTAAAAACCGTGTACTATAGGCCATAAATCCAAGAAAAAAAATGAGGAATATTCCCTACATATGCAAGCACATTACCTAAACCCTAAACCTTAAACCCTAAACCCTAAAACCTAAACCATGAACCCTAAACCCTACAAATATAAATAAAATGTCGAAAAACAAAAAAGTCGGTAAAAACCGTGTACTATAGGCCATAAATCCAAGAAAAAAAATGAGGAATATTCCCTACATATGCAAGAACATTACCTAAACCCTAAACCGAAAACCCTAAACCCTAAAACCTAAACTATGAACCCTAAACCCTACAAATATAAATAAAATGTCAAAAAACAAAAAAGTCGGTAAAACCCGTGTACTATAGGCCATAAATCGAAGAAAAAAAATGTGGAATATTCCCTACATATGCAAGAACATTACCTAAACCCTAAACCTAAATCCTTAAACCCTAAAACCTAAACCATGAACCCTAAACCCTACAAATATAAATAAAATGTCGAAAAACAAAAAAGTCGGTAAAACCCGTGTACTATAGGCCATAAATCGAAGAAAAAAAATGAGGAATATTCCCTACATATGCAAGAACATTACCTAAACCCTAAACCTAAAACCCTAAACCCTAAACCCTAAACCCTAAACCCTAAACCCTATAATTATAAATAAAATGTCGAAAAACAAAAAAGTCGGTAAAAACCGTGTACTATAGGCCATAAATCCAACAAAAAAAATGAGGAATATTCCCTACATATGCAAGAACATTACCTAAACGCTAAACCTAAAACCCTAAACCATAAAACCTAAACCATGAACCCTAAACCCTACAAATATAAATAAAATGTCGAAAAACAAAAAAGTCGGTAAAACCCGTGTACTATAGGCCATAAATCGAAGAAAAAAAATGTGGAATATTCCCTACATATGCAAGAACATTACCTAAACCCTAAACCTAAATCCTTAAACCCTAAAACCTAAACCATGAACCCTAAACCCTACAAATATAAATAAAATGTCGAAAAACAAAAAAGTCGGTAAAACCCGTGTACTATAGGCCATAAATCGAAGAAAAAAAATGAGGAATATTCCCTACATATGCAAGAACATTACCTAAACCCTAAACCTAAAACCCTAAACCCTAAACCCTAAACCCTAAACCCTAAACCCTATAATTATAAATAAAATGTCGAAAAACAAAAAAGTCGGTAAAAACCGTGTACTATAGGCCATAAATCCAACAAAAAAAATGAGGAATATTCCCTACATATGCAAGAACATTACCTAAACCTTAAACCTTAAACCCTAAATCATAAATCATAAAACCTAAACCATGAACCCTAAACCCTAGAAATATTAATAAAATGTCGAAAAACAAAAAAGTCGGTAAAAACCGTGTACTATAGGCCATAAATCCAACAAAAAAAATGAGGAATATTCCCTACATATGCAAGAACATTACCTAAACGCTAAACCTAAAACCCTAAACCATAAAACCTAAACCATGAACCCTAAACCCTACAAATATAAATAAAATGTCGAAAAACAAAAAAGTCGGTAAAAACCGTGTACTATAGGCCATAAATCCAACAAAAAAAATGAGGAATATTCCCTACATATGCAAGAACATTACCTAAACGCTAAACCTAAAACCCTAAACCATAAAACCTAAACCATGAACCCTAAACCCTACAAATATAAATAAAATGTCGAAAAACAAGAAAGTCGGTAAAAACCGTGTACTATAGGCCATAAATCCAAGAAAAAAAATGAGGAATATTCCCTACATATGCAAGAACATTACCTAAACCCTAAACCTTAAACCCTAAACCCTAAAACCTAAACCATGAACCCTAAACCATACAAATATTAATAAAATTTCGAAAACCAAAAAAGTCGGTAAAAACCGTGTACTATAGGCCATAAATCCAAGAAAAAAAATGAGGAATATTCCCTACATATGCAAGAACATTACCTAAACCCTAAACCTAAATCCTTAAACCCTAAAACCTAAACCATGAACCCTAAACCCTACAAATATAAATAAAATGTCGAAAAACAAAAAAGTCGGTAAAACCCGTGTACTATAGGCCATAAATCGAAGAAAAAAAATGAGGAATATTCCCTACATATGCAAGAACATTACCTAAACCCTAAACCTAAAACCCTAAACCCTAAAACCTAAACCCTAAACCCTATAATTATAAATAAAATGTCGAAAAACAAAAAAGTCGGTAAAAACCGTGTACTATAGGCCATAAATCCAACAAAAAAAATGAGGAATATTCCCTACATATGCAAGAACATTACCTAAACGCTAAACCTAAAACCCTAAACCATAAAACCTAAACCATGAACCCTAAACCCTACAAATATAAATAAAATGTCGAAAAACAAAAAAGTCGGTAAAAACCGTGTACTATAGGCCATAAATCCAAGAAAAAAAATGAGGAATATTCCCTACATATGCAAGAACATTACCTAAACCCTAAACCTTAAACCCTAAACCCTAAAACCTAAACCATGAACCCTAAACCATACAAATATTAATAAAATGTCGAAAAACAAAAAAGTCGGTAAAAACCGTGTACTATAGGCCATAAATCCAAGAAAAAAAATGAGGAATATTCCCTACATATGCAAGAACATTACCTAAACCCTAAACCTAAATCCTTAAACCCTAAAACCTAAACCATGAACCCTAAACCCTACAAATATAAATAAAATGTCGAAAAACAAAAAAGTCGGTAAAACCCGTGTACTATAGGCCATAAATCGAAGAAAAAAAATGAGGAATATTCCCTACATATGCAAGAACATTACCTAAACCCTAAACCTAAAACCCTAAACCCTAAAACCTAAACCCTAAACCCTATAATTATAAATAAAATGTCGAAAAACAAAAAAGTCGGTAAAAACCGTGTACTATAGGCCATAAATCCAACAAAAAAAATGAGGAATATTCCCTACATATGCAAGAACATTACCTAAACGCTAAACCTAAAACCCTAAACCATAAAACCTAAACCATGAACCCTAAACCCTACAAATATAAATAAAATGTCGAAAAACAAAAAAGTCGGTAAAAACCGTGTACTATAGGCCATAAATCCAAGAAAAAAAATGAGGAATATTCCCTACATATGCAAGAACATTACCTAAACCCTAAACCTTAAACCCTAAACCCTAAAACCTAAACCATGAACCCTAAACCATACAAATATTAATAAAATGTCGAAAAACAAAAAAGTCGGTAAAAACCGTGTACTATAGGCCATAAATCCAAGAAAAAAAATGAGGAATATTCCCTACATATGCAAGAACATTACCTAAACCCTAAACCGAAAACCCTAAACCCTAAAACCTAAACTATGAACCCTAAACCCTACAAATATAAATAAAATGTCGAAAAACAAAAAAGTCGGTAAAACCCGTGTACTATAGGCCATAAATCGAAGAAAAAAAATGTGGAATATTCCCTACATATGCAAGAACATTACCTAAACCCTAAACCTAAATCCTTAAACCCTAAAACCTAAACCATGAACCCTAAACCCTACAAATATAAATAAAATGTCGAAAAACAAAAAAGTCGGTAAAACCCGTGTACTATAGGCCATAAATCGAAGAAAAAAAATGAGGAATATTCCCTACATATGCAAGAACATTACCTAAACCCTAAACCTAAAACCCTAAACCCTAAAACCTAAACCCTAAACCCTAAACCCTATAAATATTAATAAAATGTCGAAAAACAAAAAAGTCGGTAAAAACCGTGTACTATAGGCCATAAATCCAACAAAAAAAATGAGGAATATTCCCTACATATGCAAGAACATTACCTAAACCTTAAACCTTAAACCCTAAATCATAAATCATAAAACCTAAACCATGAACCCTAAACCCTACAAATATTAATAAAATGTCGAAAAACAAAAAAGTCGGTAAAAACCGTGTACTATAGGCCATAAATCCAAGAAAAAAAATGAGGAATATTCCCTACATATGCAAGAACATTACCTAAACCCTAAACCTTAAACCCTAAACCCTAAAACCTAAACCATGAACCCTAAACCCTACAAATATAAATAAAATGTCGAAAAACAAAAAAGTCGGTAAAAACCGTGTACTATAGGCCATAAATCCAAGAAAAAAAATGAGGAATATTCCCTACATATGCAAGAACATTACCTAAACCCTAAACCTTAAACCCTAAACCCTAAAACCTAAACCATGAACCCTAAACCATACAAATATTAATAAAATGTCGAAAAACAAAAAAGTCGGTAAAAACCGTGTACTATAGGCCATAAATGCAAGAAAAAAAATGAGGAATATTCCCTACATATGCAAGAACATTACCTAAACCCTAAACCGAAAACCCTAAACCCTAAAACCTAAACTATGAACCCTAAACCCTACAAATATAAATAAAATGTCAAAAAACAAAAAAGTCGGTAAAACCCGTGTACTATAGGCCATAAATCGAAGAAAAAAAATGTGGAATATTCCCTACATATGCAAGAACATTACCTAAACCCTAAACCTAAATCCTTAAACCCTAAAACCTAAACCATGAACCCTAAACCCTACAAATATAAATAAAATGTCGAAAAACAAAAAAGTCGGTAAAACCCGTGTACTATAGGCCATAAATCGAAGAAAAAAAATGAGGAATATTCCCTACATATGCAAGAACATTACCTAAACCCTAAACCTAAAACCCTAAACCCTAAACCCTAAACCCTAAACCCTATAATTATAAATAAAATGTCGAAAAACAAAAAAGTCGGTAAAAACCGTGTACTATAGGCCATAAATCCAACAAAAAAAATGAGGAATATTCCCTACATATGCAAGAACATTACCTAAACCTTAAACCTTTAACCCTAAATCATAAATCATAAAACCTAAACCATGAACCCTAAACCCTACAAATATAAATAAAATGTCGAAAAACAAAAAAGTCGGTAAAACCCGTGTACTATAGGCCATAAATCGAAGAAAAAAAATGAGGAATATTCCCTACATATGCAAGAACATAATCTAAACTCTAAACCTAAAACCCTAAACCCTAAAACCTAAACCCTAAACCCTAAAACCTATAATTATAAATAAAATGTCGAAAAACGAAAAAGTCGGTAAAAACCGTGTACTATAGGCCATAAATCCAACAAAAAAAATGAGGAATATTCCCTACATATGCAAGAACATTACCTAACGCTAAACCTAAAACCCTAAACCATAAAACCTAAACCATGAACCCTAAACCCTACAAATATAAATAAAATGTCGAAAAACAAAAAAGTCGGTAAAAACCGTGTACTATAGGCCATAAATCGAAGAAAAAAAATGAGGAATATTCCCTACATATGCAAGAACATTACCTAAACCCTAAACCTAAATCCTTAAACCCTAAAACCTAAACCATGAACCCTAAACCCTACAAATATAAATAAAATGTCGAAAAACAAAAAAGTCGGTAAAACCCGTGTAGTATAGGCCATAAATCGAAGAAAAAAAATGAGCAATATTCCCTACATATGCAAGAACATTACCTAAACCCTAAACCTAAAACCCTAAACCCTAAAACCCAAACCCTATAATTATAAATAAAATGTCGAAAAACAAAAAAGTGGGTAAAAACCGTGTACTATAGGCCATAAATCCAACAAAAAAAATGAGGAATATTCCCTACATATGCAAGAACATTACCTAAACGCTAAACCTAAAACCCTAAACCATAAAACCTAAAACATGCACCCTAAACCCTACAAATTTAAATAAAATGTCGAAAAACAAAAAAGTCGGTAAAACCCGTGTACTATAGGCCATAAATCGAAGAAAAAAAATGTGGAATATTCCCTACATATGCAAGAACATTACCTAAACCCTAAACCTAAAACCTTAAACCCTAAAACCTAAACCATGAACCCTAAACCCTACAAATATAAATAAAATGTCGAAAAACAAAAAAGTCGGTAAAACCCGTGTACTATAGGCCATAAATCGAAGAAAAAAAATGAGGAATATTCCCTACATATGCAAGAACATTACCTAAACCCTAAACCTAAAACCCTAAACCCTAAAACCTAAACCCTAAACCCTAAACCCTATAATTATAAATAAAATGTCGAAAAACAAAAAAGTCGGTAAAAACCGTGTACTATAGGCCATAAATCCAACAAAAAAAATGAGGAATATTCCCTACATATGCAAGAACATTACCTAAACGCTAAACCTAAAACCCTAAACCATAAAACCTAAACCATGAACCCTAAACCCTACAAATATAAATAAAATGTCGAAAAACAAAAAAGTCGGTAAAACCCGTGTACTATAGGCCATAAATCCAAGAAAAAAAATGAGGAATATTCCCTACATATGCAAGAACATTACCTAAACCCTAAACCTAAAACCCTAAACCCTAAAACCTAAACCCTAAACCCTAAACCCTATAAATATAAATAAAATGTCGAAAAACAAAAAAGTCGGTAAAAACCGTGTACTATAGGCCATAAATCCAACAAAAAAAATGAGGAATATTCCCTACATATGCAAGAACAGTACCTAAACCTTAAACCTTAAACCCTAAATCATAAATCATAAAACCTAAACCATGAACCCTAAACCCTACAAATATTAATAAAATGTCGAAAAACAAAAAAGTCGGTAAAAACCGTGTACTATAGGCCATAAATCCAAGAAAAAAAATGAGGAATATTCCCTACATATGCAAGCACATTACCTAAACCCTAAACCTTAAACCCTAAACCCTAAAACCTAAACCATGAACCCTAAACCCTACAAATATAAATAAAATGTCGAAAAACAAAAAAGTCGGTAAAAACCGTGTACTATAGGCCATAAATCCAAGAAAAAAAATGAGGAATATTCCCTACATATGCAAGCACATTACCTAAACCCTAAACCTTAAACCCTAAACCCTAAAACCTAAACCATGAACCCTAAACCCTACAAATATAAATAAAATGTCGAAAAACAAAAAAGTCGGTAAAAACCGTGTACTATAGGCCATAAATCCAAGAAAAAAAATGAGGAATATTCCCTACATATGCAAGAACATTACCTAAACCCTAAACCGAAAACCCTAAACCCTAAAACCTAAACTATGAACCCTAAACCCTACAAATATAAATAAAATGTCAAAAAACAAAAAAGTCGGTAAAACCCGTGTACTATAGGCCATAAATCGAAGAAAAAAAATGTGGAATATTCCCTACATATGCAAGAACATTACCTAAACCCTAAACCTAAATCCTTAAACCCTAAAACCTAAACCATGAACCCTAAACCCTACAAATATAAATAAAATGTCGAAAAACAAAAAAGTCGGTAAAACCCGTGTACTATAGGCCATAAATCGAAGAAAAAAAATGAGGAATATTCCCTACATATGCAAGAACATTACCTAAACCCTAAACCTAAAACCCTAAACCCTAAACCCTAAACCCTAAACCCTAAACCCTATAATTATAAATAAAATGTCGAAAAACAAAAAAGTCGGTAAAAACCGTGTACTATAGGCCATAAATCCAACAAAAAAAATGAGGAATATTCCCTACATATGCAAGAACATTACCTAAACCTTAAACCTTAAACCCTAAATCATAAATCATAAAACCTAAACCATGAACCCTAAACCCTAGAAATATTAATAAAATGTCGAAAAACAAAAAAGTCGGTAAAAACCGTGTACTATAGGCCATAAATCCAACAAAAAAAATGAGGAATATTCCCTACATATGCAAGAACATTACCTAAACGCTAAACCTAAAACCCTAAACCATAAAACCTAAACCATGAACCCTAAACCCTACAAATATAAATAAAATGTCGAAAAACAAAAAAGTCGGTAAAACCCGTGTACTATAGGCCATAAATCGAAGAAAAAAAATGTGGAATATTCCCTACATATGCAAGAACATTACCTAAACCCTAAACCTAAATCCTTAAACCCTAAAACCTAAACCATGAACCCTAAACCCTACAAATATAAATAAAATGTCGAAAAACAAAAAAGTCGGTAAAACCCGTGTACTATAGGCCATAAATCGAAGAAAAAAAATGAGGAATATTCCCTACATATGCAAGAACATTACCTAAACCCTAAACCTAAAACCCTAAACCCTAAACCCTAAACCCTAAACCCTAAACCCTATAATTATAAATAAAATGTCGAAAAACAAAAAAGTCGGTAAAAACCGTGTACTATAGGCCATAAATCCAACAAAAAAAATGAGGAATATTCCCTACATATGCAAGAACATTACCTAAACCTTAAACCTTAAACCCTAAATCATAAATCATAAAACCTAAACCATGAACCCTAAACCCTAGAAATATTAATAAAATGTCGAAAAACAAAAAAGTCGGTAAAAACCGTGTACTATAGGCCATAAATCCAACAAAAAAAATGAGGAATATTCCCTACATATGCAAGAACATTACCTAAACGCTAAACCTAAAACCCTAAACCATAAAACCTAAACCATGAACCCTAAACCCTACAAATATAAATAAAATGTCGAAAAACAAAAAAGTCGGTAAAAACCGTGTACTATAGGCCATAAATCCAACAAAAAAAATGAGGAATATTCCCTACATATGCAAGAACATTACCTAAACGCTAAACCTAAAACCCTAAACCATAAAACCTAAACCATGAACCCTAAACCCTACAAATATAAATAAAATGTCGAAAAACAAGAAAGTCGGTAAAAACCGTGTACTATAGGCCATAAATCCAAGAAAAAAAATGAGGAATATTCCCTACATATGCAAGAACATTACCTAAACCCTAAACCTTAAACCCTAAACCCTAAAACCTAAACCATGAACCCTAAACCATACAAATATTAATAAAATTTCGAAAACCAAAAAAGTCGGTAAAAACCGTGTACTATAGGCCATAAATCCAAGAAAAAAAATGAGGAATATTCCCTACATATGCAAGAACATTACCTAAACCCTAAACCTAAATCCTTAAACCCTAAAACCTAAACCATGAACCCTAAACCCTACAAATATAAATAAAATGTCGAAAAACAAAAAAGTCGGTAAAACCCGTGTACTATAGGCCATAAATCGAAGAAAAAAAATGAGGAATATTCCCTACATATGCAAGAACATTACCTAAACCCTAAACCTAAAACCCTAAACCCTAAAACCTAAACCCTAAACCCTATAATTATAAATAAAATGTCGAAAAACAAAAAAGTCGGTAAAAACCGTGTACTATAGGCCATAAATCCAACAAAAAAAATGAGGAATATTCCCTACATATGCAAGAACATTACCTAAACGCTAAACCTAAAACCCTAAACCATAAAACCTAAACCATGAACCCTAAACCCTACAAATATAAATAAAATGTCGAAAAACAAAAAAGTCGGTAAAAACCGTGTACTATAGGCCATAAATCCAAGAAAAAAAATGAGGAATATTCCCTACATATGCAAGAACATTACCTAAACCCTAAACCTTAAACCCTAAACCCTAAAACCTAAACCATGAACCCTAAACCATACAAATATTAATAAAATGTCGAAAAACAAAAAAGTCGGTAAAAACCGTGTACTATAGGCCATAAATCCAAGAAAAAAAATGAGGAATATTCCCTACATATGCAAGAACATTACCTAAACCCTAAACCTAAATCCTTAAACCCTAAAACCTAAACCATGAACCCTAAACCCTACAAATATAAATAAAATGTCGAAAAACAAAAAAGTCGGTAAAACCCGTGTACTATAGGCCATAAATCGAAGAAAAAAAATGAGGAATATTCCCTACATATGCAAGAACATTACCTAAACCCTAAACCTAAAACCCTAAACCCTAAAACCTAAACCCTAAACCCTATAATTATAAATAAAATGTCGAAAAACAAAAAAGTCGGTAAAAACCGTGTACTATAGGCCATAAATCCAACAAAAAAAATGAGGAATATTCCCTACATATGCAAGAACATTACCTAAACGCTAAACCTAAAACCCTAAACCATAAAACCTAAACCATGAACCCTAAACCCTACAAATATAAATAAAATGTCGAAAAACAAAAAAGTCGGTAAAAACCGTGTACTATAGGCCATAAATCCAAGAAAAAAAATGAGGAATATTCCCTACATATGCAAGAACATTACCTAAACCCTAAACCTTAAACCCTAAAACCTAAACCATGAACCCTAAACCATACAAATATTAATAAAATGTCGAAAAACAAAAAAGTCGGTAAAAACCGTGTACTATAGGCCATAAATCCAAGAAAAAAAATGAGGAATATTCCCTACATATGCAAGAACATTACCTAAACCCTAAACCGAAAACCCTAAACCCTAAAACCTAAACTATGAACCCTAAACCCTACAAATATAAATAAAATGTCGAAAAACAAAAAAGTCGGTAAAACCCGTGTACTATAGGCCATAAATCGAAGAAAAAAAATGTGGAATATTCCCTACATATGCAAGAACATTACCTAAACCCTAAACCTAAATCCTTAAACCCTAAAACCTAAACCATGAACCCTAAACCCTACAAATATAAATAAAATGTCGAAAAACAAAAAAGTCGGTAAAACCCGTGTACTATAGGCCATAAATCGAAGAAAAAAAATGAGGAATATTCCCTACATATGCAAGAACATTACCTAAACCCTAAACCTAAAACCCTAAACCCTAAAACCTAAACCCTAAACCCTAAACCCTATAAATATTAATAAAATGTCGAAAAACAAAAAAGTCGGTAAAAACCGTGTACTATAGGCCATAAATCCAACAAAAAAAATGAGGAATATTCCCTACATATGCAAGAACATTACCTAAACCTTAAACCTTAAACCCTAAATCATAAATCATAAAACCTAAACCATGAACCCTAAACCCTACAAATATTAATAAAATGTCGAAAAACAAAAAAGTCGGTAAAAACCGTGTACTATAGGCCATAAATCCAAGAAAAAAAATGAGGAATATTCCCTACATATGCAAGAACATTACCTAAACCCTAAACCTTAAACCCTAAACCCTAAAACCTAAACCATGAACCCTAAACCCTACAAATATAAATAAAATGTCGAAAAACAAAAAAGTCGGTAAAAACCGTGTACTATAGGCCATAAATCCAAGAAAAAAAATGAGGAATATTCCCTACATATGCAAGAACATTACCTAAACCCTAAACCTTAAACCCTAAACCCTAAAACCTAAACCATGAACCCTAAACCATACAAATATTAATAAAATGTCGAAAAACAAAAAAGTCGGTAAAAACCGTGTACTATAGGCCATAAATGCAAGAAAAAAAATGAGGAATATTCCCTACATATGCAAGAACATTACCTAAACCCTAAACCGAAAACCCTAAACCCTAAAACCTAAACTATGAACCCTAAACCCTACAAATATAAATAAAATGTCAAAAAACAAAAAAGTCGGTAAAACCCGTGTACTATAGGCCATAAATCGAAGAAAAAAAATGTGGAATATTCCCTACATATGCAAGAACATTACCTAAACCCTAAACCTAAATCCTTAAACCCTAAAACCTAAACCATGAACCCTAAACCCTACAAATATAAATAAAATGTCGAAAAACAAAAAAGTCGGTAAAACCCGTGTACTATAGGCCATAAATCGAAGAAAAAAAATGAGGAATATTCCCTACATATGCAAGAACATTACCTAAACCCTAAACCTAAAACCCTAAACCCTAAACCCTAAACCCTAAACCCTAAACCCTATAATTATAAATAAAATGTCGAAAAACAAAAAAGTCGGTAAAAACCGTGTACTATAGGCCATAAATCCAACAAAAAAAATGAGGAATATTCCCTACATATGCAAGAACATTACCTAAACCTTAAACCTTAAACCCTAAATCATAAATCATAAAACCTAAACCATGAACCCTAAACCCTACAAATATAAATAAAATGTCGAAAAACAAAAAAGTCGGTAAAACCCGTGTACTATAGGCCATAAATCGAAGAAAAAAAATGAGGAATATTCCCTACATATGCAAGAACATTACCTAAACCCTAAACCTAAAACCCTAAACCCTAAAACCTAAACCCTAAACCCTATAATTATAAATAAAATGTCGAAAAACAAAAAAGTCGGTAAAAACCGTGTACTATAGGCCATAAATCCAACAAAAAAAATGAGGAATATTCCCTACATATGCAAGAACATTACCTAAACGCTAAACCTAAAACCCTAAACCATAAAACCTAAACCATGAACCCTAAACCCTACAAATATAAATAAAATGTCGAAAAACAAAAAAGTCGGTAAAAACCGTGTACTATAGGCCATAAATCCAAGAAAAAAAATGAGGAATATTCCCTACATATGCAAGAACATTACCTAAACCCTAAACCTTAAACCCTAAACCCTAAAACCTAAACCATGAACCCTAAACCATACAAATATTAATAAAATGTCGAAAAACAAAAAAGTCGGTAAAAACCGTGTACTATAGGCCATAAATCCAAGAAAAAAAATGAGGAATATTCCCTACATATGCAAGAACATTACCTAAACCCTAAACCGAAAACCCTAAACCCTAAAACCTAAACTATGAACCCTAAACCCTACAAATATAAATAAAATGTCGAAAAACAAAAAAGTCGGTAAAACCCGTGTACTATAGGCCATAAATCGAAGAAAAAAAATGTGGAATATTCCCTACATATGCAAGAACATTACCTAAACCCTAAACCTAAATCCTTAAACCCTAAAACCTAAACCATGAACCCTAAACCCTACAAATATAAATAAAATGTCGAAAAACAAAAAAGTCGGTAAAACCCGTGTACTATAGGCCATAAATCGAAGAAAAAAAATGAGGAATATTCCCTACATATGCAAGAACATTACCTAAACCCTAAACCTAAAACCCTAAACCCTAAAACCTAAACCCTAAAACCTAAACCCTATAAATATTAATAAAATGTCGAAAAACAAAAAAGTCGGTAAAAACCGTGTACTATAGGCCATAAATCCAACAAAAAAAATGAGGAATATTCCCTACATATGCAAGAACATTACCTAAACCTTAAACCTTAAACCCTAAATCATAAATCATAAAACCTAAACCATGAACCCTAAACCCTACAAATATTAATAAAATGTCGAAAAACAAAAAAGTCGGTAAAAACCGTGTACTATAGGCCATAAATCCAAGAAAAAAAATGAGGAATATTCCCTACATATGCAAGAACATTACCTAAACCCTAAACCTTAAACCCTAAACCCTAAAACCTAAACCATGAACCCTAAACCCTACAAATATAAATAAAATGTCGAAAAACAAAAAAGTCGGTAAAAACCGTGTACTATAGGCCATAAATCCAAGAAAAAAAATGAGGAATATTCCCTACATATGCAAGAACATTACCTAAACCCTAAACCTTAAACCCTAAACCCTAAAACCTAAACCATGAACCCTAAACCATACAAATATTAATAAAATGTCGAAAAACAAAAAAGTCGGTAAAAACCGTGTACTATAGGCCATAAATGCAAGAAAAAAAATGAGGAATATTCCCTACATATGCAAGAACATTACCTAAACCCTAAACCGAAAACCCTAAACCCTAAAACCTAAACTATGAACCCTAAACCCTACAAATATAAATAAAATGTCAAAAAACAAAAAAGTCGGTAAAACCCGTGTACTATAGGCCATAAATCGAAGAAAAAAAATGTGGAATATTCCCTACATATGCAAGAACATTACCTAAACCCTAAACCTAAATCCTTAAACCCTAAAACCTAAACCATGAACCCTAAACCCTACAAATATAAATAAAATGTCGAAAAACAAAAAAGTCGGTAAAACCCGTGTACTATAGGCCATAAATCGAAGAAAAAAAATGAGGAATATTCCCTACATATGCAAGAACATTACCTAAACCCTAAACCTAAAACCCTAAACCCTAAACCCTAAACCCTAAACCCTAAACCCTATAATTATAAATAAAATGTCGAAAAACAAAAAAGTCGGTAAAAACCGTGTACTATAGGCCATAAATCCAACAAAAAAAATGAGGAATATTCCCTACATATGCAAGAACATTACCTAAACCTTAAACCTTAAACCCTAAATCATAAATCATAAAACCTAAACCATGAACCCTAAACCCTAGAAATATTAATAAAATGTCGAAAAACAAAAAAGTCGGTAAAAACCGTGTACTATAGGCCATAAATCCAAGAAAAAAAATGAGGAATATTCCCTACATATGCAAGAACATTACCTAAACCCTAAACCTTAAACCCTAAACCCTAAAACCTAAACCATGAACCCTAAACCCTACAAATATAAATAAAATGTCGAAAAACAAAAAAGTCGGTAAAAACCGTGTACTATAGGCCATAAATCCAACAAAAAAAATGAGGAATATTCCCTACATATGCAAGAACATTACCTAAACGCTAAACCTAAAACCCTAAACCATAAAACCTAAACCATGCACCCTAAACCCTACAAATTTAAATAAAATGTCGAAAAACAAAAAAGTCGGTAAAACCCGTGTACTATAGGCCATAAATCGAAGAAAAAAAATGTGGAATATTCCCTACATATGCAAGAACATTACCTAAACCCTAAACCTAAAACCTTAAACCCTAAAACCTAAACCATGAACCCTAAACCATACAAATATTAATAAAATGTCGAAAAACAAAAAAGTCGGTAAAACCCGTGTACTATAGGCCATAAATCGAAGAAAAAAAATGAGGAATATTCCCTACATATGCAAGAACATTACCTAAACCCTAAACCTAAAACCCTAAACCCTAAACCCTAAACCTTATAATTATAAATAAAATGTCGAAAAACAAAAAAGTCGGTAAAAACCGTGTACTATAGGCCATAAATCCAACAAAAAAAATGAGGAATATTCCCTACATATGCAAGAACATTACCTAAACGCTAAACCTAAAACCCTAAACCATAAAACCTAAACCATGAACCCTAAACCCTACAAATATAAATAAAATGTCGAAAAACAAAAAAGTCGGTAAAAACCGTGTACTATAGGCCATAAATCCAAGAAAAAAAATGAGGAATATTCCCTACATATGCAAGAACATTACCTAAACCCTAAACCTTAAACCCTAAACCCTAAAACCTAAACCATGAACCCTAAACCATACAAATATTAATAAAATGTCGAAAAACAAAAAAGTCGGTAAAAACCGTGTACTATAGGCCATAAATCCAAGAAAAAAAATGAGGAATATTCCCTACATATGCAAGAACATTA
Source organism: Primula vulgaris (assembly GCA_963920805.1). NCBI lineage: Eukaryota > Viridiplantae > Streptophyta > Magnoliopsida > Ericales > Primulaceae > Primula > Primula vulgaris. The sequence goes on from CAWUCN010000018.1 coordinate 29,261, forward strand.
CCTAAACCCTAAACCTAAAACCGTAAACCCTAAAACCTAAACCATGAACCCTAAACCCTACAAATATAAATAAAATGTCGAAAAACAAAAAAGTCGGTAAAACCCGTGTACTATAGGCCATAAATCGAAGAAAAAAAATGAGGAATATTCCCTACATATGCAAGAACATAATCTAAACTCTAAACCTAAAACCCTAAACCCTAAAACCTAAACCCTAAACCCTAAAACCTATAATTATAAATAAAATGTCGAAAAACGAAAAAGTCGGTAAAAACCGTGTACTATAGGCCATAAATCCAACAAAAAAAATGAGGAATATTCCCTACATATGCAAGAACATTACCTAAACGCTAAACCTAAAACCCTAAACCATAAAACCTAAACCATGAACCCTAAACCCTACAAATATAAATAAAATGTCGAAAAACAAAAAAGTCGGTAAAAACCGTGTACTATAGGCCATAAATCCAAGAAAAAAAATGAGGAATATTCCCTACATATGCAAGAACATTACCTAAACCCTAAACCTTAAACCCTAAACCCTAAAACCTAAACCATGAACCCTAAACCATACAAATATTAATAAAATGTCGAAAAACAAAAAAGTCGGTAAAACCCGTGTACTATAGGCCATAAATCGAAGAAAAAAAATGAGGAATATTCCCTACATATGCAAGAACATTACCTAAACCCTAAACCTAAATCCTTAAACCCTAAAACCTAAACCATGAACCCTAAACCCTACAAATATAAATAAAATGTCGAAAAACAAAAAAGTCGGTAAAACCCGTGTAGTATAGGCCATAAATCGAAGAAAAAAAATGAGCAATATTCCCTACATATGCAAGAACATTACCTAAACCCTAAACCTAAAACCCTAAACCCTAAAACCCAAACCCTATAATTATAAATAAAATGTCGAAAAACAAAAAAGTGGGTAAAAACCGTGTACTATAGGCCATAAATCCAACAAAAAAAATGAGGAATATTCCCTACATATGCAAGAACATTACCTAAACGCTAAACCTAAAACCCTAAACCATAAAACCTAAAACATGCACCCTAAACCCTACAAATTTAAATAAAATGTCGAAAAACAAAAAAGTCGGTAAAACCCGTGTACTATAGGCCATAAATCGAAGAAAAAAAATGTGGAATATTCCCTACATATGCAAGAACATTACCTAAACCCTAAACCTAAAACCTTAAACCCTAAAACCTAAACCATGAACCCTAAACCCTACAAATATAAATAAAATGTCGAAAAACAAAAAAGTCGGTAAAACCCGTGTACTATAGGCCATAAATCGAAGAAAAAAAATGAGGAATATTCCCTACATATGCAAGAACATTACCTAAACCCTAAACCTAAAACCCTAAACCCTAAAACCTAAACCCTAAAACCTAAACCCTATAATTATAAATAAAATGTCGAAAAACAAAAAAGTCGGTAAAAACCGTGTACTATAGGCCATAAATCCAACAAAAAAAATGAGGAATATTCCCTACATATGCAAGAACATTACCTAAACGCTAAACCTAAAACCCTAAACCATAAAACCTAAACCATGAACCCTAAACCCTACAAATATAAATAAAATGTCGAAAAACAAAAAAGTCGGTAAAAACCGTGTACTATAGGCCATAAATCCAAGAAAAAAAATGAGGAATATTCCCTACATATGCAAGAACATTACCTAAACCCTAAACCTTAAACCCTAAACCCTAAAACCTAAACCATGAACCCTAAACCATACAAATATTAATAAAATGTCGAAAAACAAAAAAGTCGGTAAAAACCGTGTACTATAGGCCATAAATCCAAGAAAAAAAATGAGGAATATTCCCTACATATGCAAGAACATTACCTAAACCCTAAACCTAAAACCGTAAACCCTAAAACCTAAACCATGAACCCTAAACCCTACAAATATAAATAAAATGTCGAAAAACAAAAAAGTCGGTAAAACCCGTGTACTATAGGCCATAAATCGAAGAAAAAAAATGAGGAATATTCCCTACATATGCAAGAACATAATCTAAACTCTAAACCTAAAACCCTAAACCCTAAAACCTAAACCCTAAACCCTAAAACCTATAATTATAAATAAAATGTCGAAAAACGAAAAAGTCGGTAAAAACCGTGTACTATAGGCCATAAATCCAACAAAAAAAATGAGGAATATTCCCTACATATGCAAGAACATTACCTAAACGCTAAACCTAAAACCCTAAACCATAAAACCTAAACCATGAACCCTAAACCCTACAAATATAAATAAAATGTCGAAAAACAAAAAAGTCGGTAAAACCCGTGTACTATAGGCCATAAATCCAACAAAAAAAATGAGGAATATTCCCTACATATGCAAGAACATTACCTAAACGCTAAACCTAAAACCCTAAACCATAAAACCTAAACCATGAACCCTAAACCCTACAAATATAAATAAAATGTCGAAAAACAAAAAAGTCGGTAAAAACCGTGTACTATAGGCCATAAATCCAAGAAAAAAAATGAGGAATATTCCCTACATATGCAAGAACATTACCTAAACCCTAAACCTTAAACCCTAAACCCTAAAACCTAAACCATGAACCCTAAACCATACAAATATTAATAAAATGTCGAAAAACAAAAAAGTCGGTAAAAACCGTGTACTATAGGCCATAAATCCAAGAAAAAAAATGAGGAATATTCCCTACATATGCAAGAACATTACCTAAACCCTAAACCTAAAACCGTAAACCCTAAAACCTAAACCATGAATCCTAAACCCTACAAATATAAATAAAATGTCGAAAAACAAAAAAGTCGGTAAAACCCGTGTACTATAGGCCATAAATCGAAGAAAAAAAATGAGGAATATTCCCTACATATGCAAGAACATAATCTAAACTCTAAACCTAAAACCCTAAACCCTAAAACCTAAACCCTAAACCCTAAAACCTATAATTATAAATAAAATGTCGAAAAACGAAAAAGTCGGTAAAAACCGTGTACTATAGGCCATAAATCCAACAAAAAAAATGAGGAATATTCCCTACATATGCAAGAACATTACCTAAACGCTAAACCTAAAACCCTAAACCATAAAACCTAAACCATGAACCCTAAACCCTACAAATATAAATAAAATGTCGAAAAACAAAAAAGTCGGTAAAAACCGTGTACTATAGGCCATAAATCCAAGAAAAAAAATGAGGAATATTCCCTACATATGCAAGAACATTACCTAAACCCTAAACCTAAAACCGTAAACCCTAAAACCTAAACCATGAACCCTAAACCCTACAAATATAAATAAAATGTCGAAAAACAAAAAAGTCGGTAAAACCCGTGTACTATAGGCCATAAATCGAAGAAAAAAAATGTGGAATATTCCCTACATATGCAAGAACATAATCTAAACTCTAAACCTAAAACCCTAAACCCTAAAACCTAAACCCTAAACCCTAAAACCTATAATTATAAATAAAATGTCGAAAAACGAAAAAGTCGGTAAAAACCGTGTACTATAGGCCATAAATCCAACAAAAAAAATGAGGAATATTCCCTACATATGCAAGAACATTACCTAAACGCTAAACCTAAAACCCTAAACCATAAAACCTAAACCATGAACCCTAAACCCTACAAATATAAATAAAATGTCGAAAAACAAAAAAGTCGGTAAAAACCGTGTACTATAGGCCATAAATCCAACAAAAAAAATGAGGAATATTCCCTACATATGCAAGAACATTACCTAAACGCTAAACCTAAAACCCTAAACCATAAAACCTAAACCATGAACCCTAAACCCTACAAATATAAATAAAATGTCGAAAAACAAAAAAGTCGGTAAAAACCGTGTACTATAGGCCATAAATCCAAGAAAAAAAATGAGGAATATTCCCTACATATGCAAGAACATTACCTAAACCCTAAACCTTAAACCCTAAACCCTAAAACCTAAACCATGAACCCTAAACCATACAAATATTAATAAAATGTCGAAAAACAAAAAAGTCGGTAAAAACCGTGTACTATAGGCCATAAATCCAAGAAAAAAAATGAGGAATATTCCCTACATATGCAAGAACATTACCTAGACCCTAAACCTAAAACCGTAAACCCTAAAACCTAAACCATGAATCCTAAACCCTACAAATATAAATAAAATGTCGAAAAACAAAAAAGTCGGTAAAACCCGTGTACTATAGGCCATAAATCGAAGAAAAAAAATGAGGAATATTCCCTACATATGCAAGAACATAATCTAAACTCTAAACCTAAAACCCTAAACCCTAAAACCTAAACCCTAAACCCTAAAACCTATAATTATAAATAAAATGTCGAAAAACGAAAAAGTCGGTAAAAACCGTGTACTATAGGCCATAAATCCAACAAAAAAAATGAGGAATATTCCCTACATATGCAAGAACATTACCTAAACGCTAAACCTAAAACCCTAAACCATAAAACCTAAACCATGAACCCTAAACCCTACAAATATAAATAAAATGTCGAAAAACAAAAAAGTCGGTAAAAACCGTGTACTATAGGCCATAAATCCAAGAAAAAAAATGAGGAATATTCCCTACATATGCAAGAACATTACCTAAACCCTAAACCTAAAACCGTAAACCCTAAAACCTAAACCATGAACCCTAAACCCTACAAATATAAATAAAATGTCGAAAAACAAAAAAGTCGGTAAAACCCGTGTACTATAGGCCATAAATCGAAGAAAAAAAATGTGGAATATTCCCTACATATGCAAGAACATAATCTAAACTCTAAACCTAAAACCCTAAACCCTAAAACCTAAACCCTAAACCCTAAAACCTATAATTATAAATAAAATGTCGAAAAACGAAAAAGTCGGTAAAAACCGTGTACTATAGGCCATAAATCCAACAAAAAAAATGAGGAATATTCCCTACATATGCAAGAACATTACCTAAACGCTAAACCTAAAACCCTAAACCATAAAACCTAAACCATGCACCCTAAACCCTACAAATATAAATAAAATGTCGAAAAACAAAAAAGCCGGTAAAAACCGTGTACTATAGGCCATAAATCGAAGAAAAAAAATGAGGAATATTCCCTACATATGCAAGAACATTACCTAAACCCTAAACCTTAAACCCTAAACCCTAAAACCTAAACCATGAACCCTAAACCATACAAATATTAATAAAATGTCGAAAAACAAAAAAGTCGGTAAAACCCGTGTACTATAGGCCATAAATCGAAGAAAAAAAATGAGGAATATTCCCTACATATGCAAGAACATTACCTAAACCTTAAACCTTAAACCCTAAATCATAAATCATAAAACCTAAACCATGAACCCTAAACCCTACAAATATTAATAAAATGTCGAAAAACAAAAAAGTCGATAAAAACCGTGTACTATAGGCCATAAATCCAAGAAAAAAAATGAGGAATATTCCCTACATATGCAAGAACATTACCTAAACCCTAAACCTTAAACCCTAAACCCTAAAACCTAAACCATGAACCCTAAACCCTACAAATATAAATAAAATGTCGAAAAACAAAAAAGTCGGTAAAACCCGTGTAGTATAGGCCATAAATCCAAGAAAAAAAATGAGCAATATTCCCTACATATGCAAGAACATTACCTAGACCCTAAACCTAAAACCCTAAACCATAAAACCTAAACCATGAACCCTAAACCCTACAAATATAAATAAAATGTCGAAAAACAAAAAAGTCGGTAAAAACCGTGTACTATAGGCCATAAATCCAAGAAAAAAAATGAGGAATATTCCCTACATATGCAAGAACATTACCTAAAACCTAAACCTTAAACCCTAAACCCTAAAACCTAAACCATGAACCCTAAACCATACAAATATTAATAAAATGTCGAAAAACAAAAAAGTCGGTAAAAACCGTGTACTATAGGCCATAAATCCAAGAAAAAAAATGAGGAATATTCCCTACATATGCAAGAACATTACCTAAACCCTAAACCGAAAACCCTAAACCCTAAAACCTAAACTATGAACCCTAAACCCTACAAATATAAATAAAATGTCGAAAAACAAAAAAGTCGGTAAAACCCGTGTACTATAGGCCATAAATCGAAGAAAAAAAATGTGGAATATTCCCTACATATGCAAGAACATTACCTAAACCCTAAACCTAAATCCTTAAACCCTAAAACCTAAACCATGAACCCTAAACCCTACAAATATAAATAAAATGTCGAAAAACAAAAAAGTCGGTAAAACCCGTGTACTATAGGCCATAAATCGAAGAAAAAAAATGAGGAATATTCCCTACATATGCAAGAACATTACCTAAACCCTAAACCTAAAACCCTAAACCCTAAACCCTAAACCCTAAACCCTAAACCCTATAATTATAAATAAAATGTCGAAAAACAAAAAAGTCGGTAAAAACCGTGTACTATAGGCCATAAATCCAACAAAAAAAATGAGGAATATTCCCTACATATGCAAGAACATTACCTAAACCTTAAACCTTAAACCCTAAATCATAAATCATAAAACCTAAACCATGAACCCTAAACCCTACAAATATTAATAAAATGTCGAAAAACAAAAAAGTCGGTAAAAACCGTGTACTATAGGCCATAAATCCAAGAAAAAAAATGAGGAATATTCCCTACATATGCAAGAACATTACCTAAACCCTAAACCTTAAACCCTAAACCCTAAAACCTAAACCATGAACCCTAAACCCTACAAATATAAATAAAATGTCGAAAAACAAAAAAGTCGGTAAAAACCGTGTACTATAGGCCATAAATCCAAGAAAAAAAATGAGGAATATTCCCTACATATGCAAGAACATTACCTAAACCCTAAACCTTAAACCCTAAACCCTAAAACCTAAACCATGAACCCTAAACCATACAAATATTAATAAAATGTCGAAAACCAAAAAAGTCGGTAAAAACCGTGTACTATAGGCCATAAATCCAAGAAAAAAAATGAGGAATATTCCCTACATATGCAAGAACATTACCTAAACCCTAAACCTTAAACCCTAAACCCTAAAACCTAAACCATGAACCCTAAACCATACAAATATTAATAAAATGTCGAAAAACAAAAAAGTCGGTAAAAACCGTGTACTATAGGCCATAAATCCAAGAAAAAAAATGAGGAATATTCCCTACATATGCAAGAACATTACCTAAACCCTAAACCGAAAACCCTAAACCCTAAAACCTAAACTATGAACCCTAAACCCTACAAATATAAATAAAATGTCGAAAAACAAAAAAGTCGGTAAAACCCGTGTACTATAGGCCATAAATCGAAGAAAAAAAATGTGGAATATTCCCTACATATGCAAGAACATTACCTAAACCCTAAACCTAAATCCTTAAACCCTAAAACCTAAACCATGAACCCTAAACCCTACAAATATAAATAAAATGTCGAAAAACAAAAAAGTCGGTAAAACCCGTGTACTATAGGCCATAAATCGAAGAAAAAAAATGAGGAATATTCCCTACATATGCAAGAACATTACCTAAACCCTAAACCTAAAACCCTAAACCCTAAAACCTAAACCCTAAACCCTAAACCCTATAATTATAAATAAAATGTCGAAAAACAAAAAAGTCGGTAAAAACCGTGTACTATAGGCCATAAATCCAACAAAAAAAATGAGGAATATTCCCTACATATGCAAGAACATTACCTAAACCTTAAACCTTAAACCCTAAATCATAAATCATAAAACCTAAACCATGAACCCTAAACCCTACAAATATTAATAAAATGTCGAAAAACAAAAAAGTCGATAAAAACCGTGTACTATAGGCCATAAATCCAAGAAAAAAAATGAGGAATTTTCCCTACATATGCAAGAACATTACCTAAACCCTAAACCTTAAACCCTAAACCCTAAAACCTAAACCATGAACCCTAAACCCTACAAATATAAATAAAATGTCGAAAAACAAAAAAGTCGGTAAAAACCGTGTACTATAGGCCATAAATCCAAGAAAAAAAATGAGGAATATTCCCTACATATGCAAGAACATTACCTAAACCCTAAACCTTAAACCCTAAACCCTAAAACCTAAACCATGAACCCTAAACCATACAAATATTAATAAAATGTCGAAAAACAAAAAAGTCGGTAAAAACCGTGTACTATAGGCCATAAATCCAAGAAAAAAAATGAGGAATATTCCCTACATATGCAAGAACATTACCTAAACCCTAAACCGAAAACCCTAAACCCTAAAACCTAAACTATGAACCCTAAACCCTACAAATATAAATAAAATGTCGAAAAACAAAAAAGTCGGTAAAACCCGTGTACTATAGGCCATAAATCGAAGAAAAAAAATGAGGAATATTCCCTACATATGCAAGAACATTACCTAAACCCTAAACCTAAAACCCTAAACCCTAAAACCTAAACCCTAAACCCTAAACCCTATAATTATAAATAAAATGTCGAAAAACAAAAAAGTCGGTAAAAACCGTGTACTATAGGCCATAAATCCAACAAAAAAAATGAGGAATATTCCCTACATATGCAAGAACATTACCTAAACCTTAAACCTTAAACCCTAAATCATAAATCATAAAACCTAAACCATGAACCCTAAACCCTACAAATATTAATAAAATGTCGAAAAACAAAAAAGTCGGTAAAAACCGTGTACTATAGGCCATGAATCCAAGAAAAAAAATGAGGAATATTCCCTACATATGCAAGAACATTACCTAAACCCTAAACCTTAAACCCTAAACCCTAAAACCTAAACCATGAACCCTAAACCCTACAAATATAAATAAAATGTCGAAAAACAAAAAAGTCGGTAAAAACCGTGTACTATAGGCCATAAATCCAAGAAAAAAAATGAGGAATATTCCCTACATATGCAAGAACATTACCTAAACCCTAAACCTTAAACCCTAAACACTAAAACCTAAACCATGAACCCTAAACCATACAAATATTAATAAAATGTCGAAAAACAAAAAAGTCGGTAAAAACCGTGTACTATAGGCCATAAATCCAAGAAAAAAAATGAGGAATATTCCCTACATATGCAAGAACATTACCTAAACCCTAAACCGAAAACCCTAAACCCTAAAACCTAAACTATGAACCCTAAACCCTACAAATATAAATAAAATGTCGAAAAACAAAAAAGTCGGTAAAACCCGTGTACTATAGGCCATAAATCGAAGAAAAAAAATGAGGAATATTCCCTACATATGCAAGAACATTACCTAAACCCTAAACCTAAAACCCTAAACCCTAAAACCTAAACCCTAAACCCTAAACCCTATAATTATAAATAAAATGTCGAAAAACAAAAAAGTCGGTAAAAACCGTGTACTATAGGCCATAAATCCAACAAAAAAAATGAGGAATATTCCCTACATATGCAAGAACATTACCTAAACCTTAAACCTTAAACCCTAAATCATAAATCATAAAACCTAAACCAGGAACCCTAAACCATACAAATATTAATAAAATGTCGAAAAACAAAAAAGTCGGTAAAAACCGTGTACTATAGGCCATAAATCCAAGAAAAAAAATGAGGAATATTCCCTACATATGCATGAACATTACCTAAACCCTAAACCGAAAACCCTAAACCCTAAAACCTAAACTATGAACCCTAAACCCTACAAATATAAATAAAATGTCGAAAAACAAAAAAGTCGGTAAAACCCGTGTACTATAGGCCATAAATCGAAGAAAAAAAATGTGGAATATTCCCTACATATGCGAGAACATTACCTAAACCCTAAACCTAAATCCTTAAACCCTAAAACCTAAACCATGAACCCTAAACCCTACAAATATAAATAAAATGTCGAAAAACAAAAAAGTCGGTAAAACCCGTGTACTATAGGCCATAAATCGAAGAAAAAAAATGAGGAATATTCCCTACATATGCAAGAACATTACCTAAACCCTAAACCTAAAACCCTAAACCCTAAACCCTAAACCCTAAACCCTAAACCCTATAATTATAAATAAAATGTCGAAAAACAAAAAAGTCGGTAAAAACCGTGTACTATAGGCCATAAATCCAACAAAAAAAATGAGGAATATTCCCTACATATGCAAGAACATTACCTAAACCTTAAACCTTAAACCCTAAATCATAAATCATAAAACCTAAACCATGAACCCTAAACCCTACAAATATTAATAAAATGTCGAAAAACAAAAAAGTCGGTAAAAACCGTGTACTATAGGCCATAAATCCAAGAAAAAAAATGAGGAATATTCCCTACATATGCAAGAACATTACCTAAACCCTAAACCTTAAACCCTAAACCCTAAAACCTAAACCATGAACCCTAAACCCTACAAATATAAATAAAATGTCGAAAAACAAAAAAGTCGGTAAAAACCGTGTACTATAGGCCATAAATCCAAGAAAAAAAATGAGGAATATTCCCTACATATGCAAGAACATTACCTAAACCCTAAACCTTAAACCCTAAACCCTAAAACCTAAACCATGAACCCTAAACCATACAAATATTAATAAAATGTCGAAAAACAAAAAAGTCGGTAAAAACCGTGTACTATAGGCCATAAATCCAAGAAAAAAAATGAGGAATATTCCCTACATATGCAAGAACATTACCTAAACCCTAAACCTTAAACCCTAAACCCTAAAACCTAAACCATGAACCCTAAACCATACAAATATTAATAAAATGTCGAAAAACAAAAAAGTCGGTAAAAACCGTGTACTATAGGCCATAAATCGAAGAAAAAAAATGAGGAATATTCCCTACATATGCAAGAACATTACCTAAACCCTAAACCTAAAACCCTAAACCCTAAACCCTAAACCCTAAACCCTAAACCCTAAACCCTATAATTATAAATAAAATGTCGAAAAACAAAAAAGTCGGTAAAAACCGTGTACTATAGGCCATAAATCCAACAAAAAAAATGAGGAATATTCCCTACATATGCAAGAACATTACCTAAACCTTAAACCTTAAACCCTAAATCATAAATCATAAAACCTAAACCATGAACCCTAAACCCTACAAATATTAATAAAATGTCGAAAAACAAAAAAGTCGGTAAAAACCGTGTACTATAGGCCATAAATCCAAGAAAAAAAATGAGGAATATTCCCTACATATGCAAGAACATTACCTAAACCCTAAACCTTAAACCCTAAACCCTAAAACCTAAACCATGAACCCTAAACCCTACAAATATAAATAAAATGTCGAAAAACAAAAAAGTCGGTAAAAACCGTGTACTATAGGCCATAAATCCAAGAAAAAAAATGAGGAATATTCCCTACATATGCAAGAACATTACCTAAACCCTAAACCTTAAACCCTAAACCCTAAAACCTAAACCATGAACCCTAAACCATACAAATATTAATAAAATGTCGAAAAACAAAAAAGTCGGTAAAAACCGTGTACTATAGGCCATAAATCCAAGAAAAAAAATGAGGAATATTCCCTACATATGCAAGAACATTACCTAAACCCTAAACCTTAAACCCTAAACCCTAAAACCTAAACCATGAACCCTAAACCATACAAATATTAATAAAATGTCGAAAAACAAAAAAGTCGGTAAAAACCGTGTACTATAGGCCATAAATCCAAGAAAAAAAATGAGGAATATTCCCTACATATGCAAGAACATTACCTAAACCCTAAACCGAAAACCCTAAACCCTAAAACCTAAACTATGAACCCTAAACCCTACAAATATAAATAAAATGTCGAAAAACAAAAAAGTCGGTAAAACCCGTGTACTATAGGCCATAAATCGAAGAAAAAAAATGTGGAATATTCCCTACATATGCAAGAACATTACCTAAACCCTAAACCTAAATCCTTAAACCCTAAAACCTAAACCATGAACCCTAAACCCTACAAATATAAATAAAATGTCGAAAAACAAAAAAGTCGGTAAAACCCGTGTACTATAGGCCATAAATCGAAGAAAAAAAATGAGGAATATTCCCTACATATGGAAGAACATTACCTAAACCCTAAACCTAAAACCCTAAACCCTAAAACCTAAACCCTAAACCCTAAACCCTAAACCCTATAATTATAAATAAAATGTCGAAAAACAAAAAAGTCGGTAAAAACCGTGTACTATAGGCCATAAATCCAACAAAAAAAATGAGGAATATTCCCTACATATGCAAGAACATTACCTAAACCTTAAACCTTAAACCCTAAATCATAAATCATAAAACCTAAACCATGAACCCTAAACCCTACAAATATTAATAAAATGTCGAAAAACAAAAAAGTCGATAAAAACCGTGTACTATAGGCCATAAATCCAAGAAAAAAAATGAGGAATATTCCCTACATATGCAAGAACATTACCTAAACCCTAAACCTTAAACCCTAAACCCTAAAACCTAAACCATGAACCCTAAACCCTACAAATATAAATAAAATGTCGAAAAACAAAAAAGTCGGTAAAAACCGTGTACTATAGGCCATAAATCCAAGAAAAAAAATGAGGAATATTCCCTACATATGCAAGAACATTACCTAAACCCTAAACCTTAAACCCTAAACCCTAAAACCTAAACCATGAACCCTAAACCATACAAATATTAATAAAATGTCGAAAAACAAAAAAGTCGGTAAAAACCGTGTACTATAGGCCATAAATCCAAGAAAAAAAATGAGGAATATTCCCTACATATGCATGAACATTACCTAAACCCTAAACCGAAAACCCTAAACCCTAAAACCTAAACTATGAACCCTAAACCCTACAAATATAAATAAAATTTCGAAAAACAAAAAAGTCGGTAAAACCCGTGTACTATAGGCCATAAATCGAAGAAAAAAAATGTGGAATATTCCCTACATATGCAAGAACATTACCTAAACCCTAAACCTAAATCCTTAAACCCTAAAACCTAAACCATGAACCCTAAACCCTACAAATATAAATAAAATGTCGAAAAACAAAAAAGTCGGTAAAACCCGTGTACTATAGGCCATAAATCGAAGAAAAAAAATGAGGAATATTCCCTACATATGCAAGAACATTACCTAAACCCTAAACCTAAAACCCTAAACCCTAAACCCTAAACCCTAAACCCTATAATTATAAATAAAATGTCGAAAAACAAAAAAGTCGGTAAAAACCGTGTACTATAGGCCATAAATCCAACAAAAAAAATGAGGAATATTCCCTACATATGCAAGAACATTACCTAAACCTTAAACCTTAAACCCTAAATCATAAATCATAAAACCTAAACCATGAACCCTAAACCCTACAAATATTAATAAAATGTCGAAAAACAAAAAAGTCGGTAAAAACCGTGTACTATAGGCCATAAATCCAAGAAAAAAAATGAGGAATATTCCCTACATATGCAAGAACATTACCTAAACCCTAAACCTTAAACCCTAAACCCTAAAACCTAAACCATGAACCCTAAACCCTACAAATATAAATAAAATGTCGAAAAACAAAAAAGTCGGTAAAACCCGTGTACTATAGGCCATAAATCGAAGAAAAAAAATGAGGAATATTCCCTACATATGGAAGAACATTACCTAAACCCTAAACCTAAAACCCTAAACCCTAAAACCTAAACCCTAAACCCTAAACCCTAAACCCTATAATTATAAATAAAATGTCGAAAAACAAAAAAGTCGGTAAAAACCGTGTACTATAGGCCATAAATCCAACAAAAAAAATGAGGAATATTCCCTACATATGCAAGAACATTACCTAAACCTTAAACCTTAAACCCTAAATCATAAATCATAAAACCTAAACCATGAACCCTAAACCCTACAAATATTAATAAAATGTCGAAAAACAAAAAAGTCGATAAAAACCGTGTACTATAGGCCATAAATCCAAGAAAAAAAATGAGGAATATTCCCTACATATGCAAGAACATTACCTAAACCCTAAACCTTAAACCCTAAACCCTAAAACCTAAACCATGAACCCTAAACCCTACAAATATAAATAAAATGTCGAAAAACAAAAAAGTCGGTAAAAACCGTGTACTATAGGCCATAAATCCAAGAAAAAAAATGAGGAATATTCCCTACATATGCAAGAACATTACCTAAACCCTAAACCTTAAACCCTAAACCCTAAAACCTAAACCATGAACCCTAAACCATACAAATATTAATAAAATGTCGAAAAACAAAAAAGTCGGTAAAAACCGTGTACTATAGGCCATAAATCCAAGAAAAAAAATGAGGAATATTCCCTACATATGCATGAACATTACCTAAACCCTAAACCGAAAACCCTAAACCCTAAAACCTAAACTATGAACCCTAAACCCTACAAATATAAATAAAATTTCGAAAAACAAAAAAGTCGGTAAAACCCGTGTACTATAGGCCATAAATCGAAGAAAAAAAATGTGGAATATTCCCTACATATGCAAGAACATTACCTAAACCCTAAACCTAAATCCTTAAACCCTAAAACCTAAACCATGAACCCTAAACCCTACAAATATAAATAAAATGTCGAAAAACAAAAAAGTCGGTAAAACCCGTGTACTATAGGCCATAAATCGAAGAAAAAAAATGAGGAATATTCCCTACATATGCAAGAACATTACCTAAACCCTAAACCTAAAACCCTAAACCCTAAACCCTAAACCCTAAACCCTATACCCTATAATTATAAATAAAATGTCGAAAAACAAAAAAGTCGGTAAAAACCGTGTACTATAGGCCATAAATCCAACAAAAAAAATGAGGAATATTCCCTACATATGCAAGAACATTACCTAAACGCTAAACCTAAAACCCTAAACCATAAAACCTAAACCATGAACCCTAAACCCTACAAATATAAATAAAATGTCGAAAAACAAAAAAGTCGGTAAAAACCGTGTACTATAGGCCATAAATCCAAGAAAAAAAATGAGGAATATTCCCTACATATGCAAGAACATTACCTAAACCCTAAACCTTAAACCCTAAATCATAAAACCTAAACCATGAACCCTAAACCCTACAAATATTAATAAAATGTCGAAAAACAAAAAAGTCGGTAAAAACCGTGTACTATAGGCCATAAATCCAAGAAAAAAAATGAGGAATATTCCCTACATATGCAAGAACATTACCTAAACCCTAAACCTTAAACCCTAAATCATAAAACCTAAACCATGAACCCTAAACCCTACAAATATTAATAAAATGTCGAAAAACAAAAAAGTCGGTAAAAACCGTGTACTATAGGCCATAAATCCAAGAAAAAAAATGAGGAATATTCCCTACATATGCAAGAACATTACCTAAACCCTAAACCTTAAACCCTAAACACTAAAACCTAAACCATGAACCCTAAACCATACAAATATTAATAAAATGTCGAAAAACAAAAAAGTCGGTAAAAACCGTGTACTATAGGCCATAAATCCAAGAAAAAAAATGAGGAATATTCCCTACATATGCAAGAACATTACCTAAACCCTAAACCGAAAACCCTAAACCCTAAAACCTAAACTATGAACCCTAAACCCTACAAATATAAATAAAATGTCGAAAAACAAAAAAGTCGGTAAAACCCGTGTACTATAGGCCATAAATCGAAGAAAAAAAATGAGGAATATTCCCTACATATGCAAGAACATTACCTAAACCCTAAACCTAAAACCCTAAACCCTAAACCCTAAACCCTAAACCCTAAACCCTATAATTATAAATAAAATGTCGAAAAACAAAAAAGTCGGTAAAAACCGTGTACTATAGGCCATAAATCCAACAAAAAAAATGAGGAATATTCCCTACATATGCAAGAACATTACCTAAACCTTAAACCTTAAACCCTAAATCATAAATCATAAAACCTAAACCAGGAACCCTAAACCATACAAATATTAATAAAATGTCGAAAAACAAAAAAGTCGGTAAAAACCGTGTACTATAGGCCATAAATCCAAGAAAAAAAATGAGGAATATTCCCTACATATGCATGAACATTACCTAAACCCTAAACCGAAAACCCTAAACCCTAAAACCTAAACTATGAACCCTAAACCCTACAAATATAAATAAAATGTCGAAAAACAAAAAAGTCGGTAAAACCCGTGTACTATAGGCCATAAATCGAAGAAAAAAAATGTGGAATATTCCCTACATATGCGAGAACATTACCTAAACCCTAAACCTAAATCCTTAAACCCTAAAACCTAAACCATGAACCCTAAACCCTACAAATATAAATAAAATGTCGAAAAACAAAAAAGTCGGTAAAACCCGTGTACTATAGGCCATAAATCGAAGAAAAAAAATGAGGAATATTCCCTACATATGCAAGAACATTACCTAAACCCTAAACCTAAAACCCTAAACCCTAAACCCTAAACCCTAAACCCTAAACCCTATAATTATAAATAAAATGTCGAAAAACAAAAAAGTCGGTAAAAACCGTGTACTATAGGCCATAAATCCAACAAAAAAAATGAGGAATATTCCCTACATATGCAAGAACATTACCTAAACCTTAAACCTTAAACCCTAAATCATAAATCATAAAACCTAAACCATGAACCCTAAACCCTACAAATATTAATAAAATGTCGAAAAACAAAAAAGTCGGTAAAAACCGTGTACTATAGGCCATAAATCCAAGAAAAAAAATGAGGAATATTCCCTACATATGCAAGAACATTACCTAAACCCTAAACCTTAAACCCTAAACCCTAAAACCTAAACCATGAACCCTAAACCCTACAAATATAAATAAAATGTCGAAAAACAAAAAAGTCGGTAAAAACCGTGTACTATAGGCCATAAATCCAAGAAAAAAAATGAGGAATATTCCCTACATATGCAAGAACATTACCTAAACCCTAAACCTTAAACCCTAAACCCTAAAACCTAAACCATGAACCCTAAACCATACAAATATTAATAAAATGTCGAAAAACAAAAAAGTCGGTAAAAACCGTGTACTATAGGCCATAAATCCAAGAAAAAAAATGAGGAATATTCCCTACATATGCAAGAACATTACCTAAACCCTAAACCTTAAACCCTAAACCCTAAAACCTAAACCATGAACCCTAAACCATACAAATATTAATAAAATGTCGAAAAACAAAAAAGTCGGTAAAAACCGTGTACTATAGGCCATAAATCCAAGAAAAAAAATGAGGAATATTCCCTACATATGCAAGAACATTACCTAAACCCTAAACCGAAAACCCTAAACCCTAAAACCTAAACTATGAACCCTAAACCCTACAAATATAAATAAAATGTCGAAAAACAAAAAAGTCGGTAAAACCCGTGTACTATAGGCCATAAATCGAAGAAAAAAAATGTGGAATATTCCCTACATATGCAAGAACATTACCTAAACCCTAAACCTAAATCCTTAAACCCTAAAACCTAAACCATGAACCCTAAACCCTACAAATATAAATAAAATGTCGAAAAACAAAAAAGTCGGTAAAACCCGTGTACTATAGGCCATAAATCGAAGAAAAAAAATGAGGAATATTCCCTACATATGGAAGAACATTACCTAAACCCTAAACCTAAAACCCTAAACCCTAAAACCTAAACCCTAAACCCTAAACCCTAAACCCTATAATTATAAATAAAATGTCGAAAAACAAAAAAGTCGGTAAAAACCGTGTACTATAGGCCATAAATCCAACAAAAAAAATGAGGAATATTCCCTACATATGCAAGAACATTACCTAAACCTTAAACCTTAAACCCTAAATCATAAATCATAAAACCTAAACCATGAACCCTAAACCATACAAATATTAATAAAATGTCGAAAAACAAAAAAGTCGGTAAAAACCGTGTACTATAGGCCATAAATCCAAGAAAAAAAATGAGGAATATTCCCTACATATGCAAGAACATTACCTAAACCCTAAACCGAAAACCCTAAACCCTAAAACCTAAACTATGAACCCTAAACCCTACAAATATAAATAAAATGTCGAAAAACAAAAAAGTCGGTAAAACCCGTGTACTATAGGCCATAAATCGAAGAAAAAAAATGAGGAATATTCCCTACATATGCAAGAACATTACCTAAACCCTAAACCTAAAACCCTAAACCCTAAACCCTAAACCCTAAACCCTAAACCCTATAATTATAAATAAAATGTCGAAAAACAAAAAAGTCGGTAAAAACCGTGTACTATAGGCCATAAATCCAACAAAAAAAATGAGGAATATTCCCTACATATGCAAGAACATTACCTAAACCTTAAACCTTAAACCCTAAATCATAAATCATAAAACCTAAACCAGGAACCCTAAACCATACAAATATTAATAAAATGTCGAAAAACAAAAAAGTCGGTAAAAACCGTGTACTATAGGCCATAAATCCAAGAAAAAAAATGAGGAATATTCCCTACATATGCATGAACATTACCTAAACCCTAAACCGAAAACCCTAAACCCTAAAACCTAAACTATGAACCCTAAACCCTACAAATATAAATAAAATGTCGAAAAACAAAAAAGTCGGTAAAACCCGTGTACTATAGGCCATAAATCGAAGAAAAAAAATGTGGAATATTCCCTACATATGCGAGAACATTACCTAAACCCTAAACCTAAATCCTTAAACCCTAAAACCTAAACCATGAACCCTAAACCCTACAAATATAAATAAAATGTCGAAAAACAAAAAAGTCGGTAAAACCCGTGTACTATAGGCCATAAATCGAAGAAAAAAAATGAGGAATATTCCCTACATATGCAAGAACATTACCTAAACCCTAAACCTAAAACCCTAAACCCTAAACCCTAAACCCTAAACCCTAAACCCTATAATTATAAATAAAATGTCGTAAAACAAAAAAGTCGGTAAAAACCGTGTACTATAGGCCATAAATCCAACAAAAAAAATGAGGAATATTCCCTACATATGCAAGAACATTACCTAAACCTTAAACCTTAAACCCTAAATCATAAATCATAAAACCTAAACCATGAACCCTAAACCCTACAAATATTAATAAAATGTCGAAAAACAAAAAAGTCGGTAAAAACCGTGTACTATAGGCCATAAATCCAAGAAAAAAAATGAGGAATATTCCCTACATATGCAAGAACATTACCTAAACCCTAAACCTTAAACCCTAAACCCTAAAACCTAAACCATGAACCCTAAACCCTACAAATATAAATAAAATGTCGAAAAACAAAAAAGTCGGTAAAAACCGTGTACTATAGGCCATAAATCCAAGAAAAAAAATGAGGAATATTCCCTACATATGCAAGAACATTACCTAAACCCTAAACCTTAAACCCTAAACCCTAAAACCTAAACCATGAACCCTAAACCATACAAATATTAATAAAATGTCGAAAAACAAAAAAGTCGGTAAAAACCGTGTACTATAGGCCATAAATCCAAGAAAAAAAATGAGGAATATTCCCTACATATGCAAGAACATTACCTAAACCCTAAACCTTAAACCCTAAACCCTAAAACCTAAACCATGAACCCTAAACCATACAAATATTAATAAAATGTCGAAAAACAAAAAAGTCGGTAAAAACCGTGTACTATAGGCCATAAATCCAAGAAAAAAAATGAGGAATATTCCCTACATATGCAAGAACATTACCTAAACCCTAAACCGAAAACCCTAAACCCTAAAACCTAAACTATGAACCCTAAACCCTACAAATATAAATAAAATGTCGAAAAACAAAAAAGTCGGTAAAACCCGTGTACTATAGGCCATAAATCGAAGAAAAAAAATGTGGAATATTCCCTACATATGCAAGAACATTAACTAAACCCTAAACCTAAATCCTTAAACCCTAAAACCTAAACCATGAACCCTAAACCCTACAAATATAAATAAAATGTCGAAAAACAAAAAAGTCGGTAAAACCCGTGTACTATAGGCCATAAATCGAAGAAAAAAAATGAGGAATATTCCCTACATATGGAAGAACATTACCTAAACCCTAAACCTAAAACCCTAAACCCTAAAACCTAAACCCTAAACCCTAAACCCTAAACCCTATAATTATAAATAAAATGTCGAAAAACAAAAAAGTCGGTAAAAACCGTGTACTATAGGCCATAAATCCAACAAAAAAAATGAGGAATATTCCCTACATATGCAAGAACATTACCTAAACCTTAAACCTTAAACCCTAAATCATAAATCATAAAACCTAAACCATGAACCCTAAACCCTACAAATATTAATAAAATGTCGAAAAACAAAAAAGTCGATAAAAACCGTGTACTATAGGCCATAAATCCAAGAAAAAAAATGAGGAATATTCCCTACATATGCAAGAACATTACCTAAACCCTAAACCTTAAACCCTAAACCCTAAAACCTAAACCATGAACCCTAAACCCTACAAATATAAATAAAATGTCGAAAAACAAAAAAGTCGGTAAAAACCGTGTACTATAGGCCATAAATCCAAGAAAAAAAATGAGGAATATTCCCTACATATGCAAGAACATTACCTAAACCCTAAACCTTAAACCCTAAACCCTAAAACCTAAACCATGAACCCTAAACCATACAAATATTAATAAAATGTCGAAAAACAAAAAAGTCGGTAAAAACCGTGTACTATAGGCCATAAATCCAAGAAAAAAAATGAGGAATATTCCCTACATATGCATGAACATTACCTAAACCCTAAACCGAAAACCCTAAACCCTAAAACCTAAACTATGAACCCTAAACCCTACAAATATAAATAAAATTTCGAAAAACAAAAAAGTCGGTAAAACCCGTGTACTATAGGCCATAAATCGAAGAAAAAAAATGTGGAATATTCCCTACATATGCAAGAACATTACCTAAACCCTAAACCTAAATCCTTAAACCCTAAAACCTAAACCATGAACCCTAAACCCTACAAATATAAATAAAATGTCGAAAAACAAAAAAGTCGGTAAAACCCGTGTACTATAGGCCATAAATCGAAGAAAAAAAATGAGGAATATTCCCTACATATGCAAGAACATTACCTAAACCCTAAACCTAAAACCCTAAACCCTAAACCCTAAACCCTAAACCCTATAATTATAAATAAAATGTCGAAAAACAAAAAAGTCGGTAAAAACCGTGTACTATAGGCCATAAATCCAACAAAAAAAATGAGGAATATTCCCTACATATGCAAGAACATTACCTAAACCTTAAACCTTAAACCCTAAATCATAAATCATAAAACCTAAACCATGAACCCTAAACCCTACAAATATTAATAAAATGTCGAAAAACAAAAAAGTCGGTAAAAACCGTGTACTATAGGCCATAAATCCAAGAAAAAAAATGAGGAATATTCCCTACATATGCAAGAACATTACCTAAACCCTAAACCTTAAACCCTAAACCCTAAAACCTAAACCATGAACCCTAAACCCTACAAATATAAATAAAATGTCGAAAAACAAAAAAGTCGGTAAAACCCGTGTACTATAGGCCATAAATCGAAGAAAAAAAATGAGGAATATTCCCTACATATGGAAGAACATTACCTAAACCCTAAACCTAAAACCCTAAACCCTAAAACCTAAACCCTAAACCCTAAACCCTAAACCCTATAATTATAAATAAAATGTCGAAAAACAAAAAAGTCGGTAAAAACCGTGTACTATAGGCCATAAATCCAACAAAAAAAATGAGGAATATTCCCTACATATGCAAGAACATTACCTAAACCTTAAACCTTAAACCCTAAATCATAAATCATAAAACCTAAACCATGAACCCTAAACCCTACAAATATTAATAAAATGTCGAAAAACAAAAAAGTCGATAAAAACCGTGTACTATAGGCCATAAATCCAAGAAAAAAAATGAGGAATATTCCCTACATATGCAAGAACATTACCTAAACCCTAAACCTTAAACCCTAAACCCTAAAACCTAAACCATGAACCCTAAACCCTACAAATATAAATAAAATGTCGAAAAACAAAAAAGTCGGTAAAAACCGTGTACTATAGGCCATAAATCCAAGAAAAAAAATGAGGAATATTCCCTACATATGCAAGAACATTACCTAAACCCTAAACCTTAAACCCTAAACCCTAAAACCTAAACCATGAACCCTAAACCATACAAATATTAATAAAATGTCGAAAAACAAAAAAGTCGGTAAAAACCGTGTACTATAGGCCATAAATCCAAGAAAAAAAATGAGGAATATTCCCTACATATGCATGAACATTACCTAAACCCTAAACCGAAAACCCTAAACCCTAAAACCTAAACTATGAACCCTAAACCCTACAAATATAAATAAAATTTCGAGAAACAAAAAAGTCGGTAAAACCCGTGTACTATAGGCCATAAATCGAAGAAAAAAAATGTGGAATATTCCCTACATATGCAAGAACATTACCTAAACCCTAAACCTAAATCCTTAAACCCTAAAACCTAAACCATGAACCCTAAACCCTACAAATATAAATAAAATGTCGAAAAACAAAAAAGTCGGTAAAACCCGTGTACTATAGGCCATAAATCGAAGAAAAAAAAATGAGGAATATTCCCTACATATGCAAGAACATTACCTAAACCCTAAACCTAAAACCCTAAACCCTAAACCCTAAACCCTAAACCCTATACCCTATAATTATAAATAAAATGTCGAAAAACAAAAAAGTCGGTAAAAACCGTGTACTATAGGCCATAAATCCAACAAAAAAAATGAGGAATATTCCCTACATATGCAAGAACATTACCTAAACCTTAAACCTTAAACCCTAAATCATAAATCATAAAACCTAAACCATGAACCCTAAACCCTACAAATATTAATAAAATGTCGAAAAACAAAAAAGTCGGTAAAAACCGTGTACTATAGGCCATAAATCCAAGAAAAAAAATGAGGAATATTCCCTACATATGCAAGAACATTACCTAAACCCTAAACCTTAAACCCTAAACCCTAAAACCTAAACCATGAACCCTAAACCCTACAAATATAAATAAAATGTCGAAAAACAAAAAAGTCGGTAAAACCCGTGTACTATAGGCCATAAATCGAAGAAAAAAAATGAGGAATATTCCCTACATATGGAAGAACATTACCTAAACCCTAAACCTAAAACCCTAAACCCTAAAACCTAAACCCTAAACCCTAAACCCTAAACCCTATAATTATAAATAAAATGTCGAAAAACAAAAAAGTCGGTAAAAACCGTGTACTATAGGCCATAAATCCAACAAAAAAAATGAGGAATATTCCCTACATATGCAAGAACATTACCTAAACCTTAAACCTTAAACCCTAAATCATAAATCATAAAACCTAAACCATGAACCCTAAACCCTACAAATATTAATAAAATGTCGAAAAACAAAAAAGTCGATAAAAACCGTGTACTATAGGCCATAAATCCAAGAAAAAAAATGAGGAATATTCCCTACATATGCAAGAACATTACCTAAACCCTAAACCTTAAACCCTAAACCCTAAAACCTAAACCATGAACCCTAAACCCTACAAATATAAATAAAATGTCGAAAAACAAAAAAGTCGGTAAAAACCGTGTACTATAGGCCATAAATCCAAGGAAAAAAATGAGGAATATTCCCTACATATGCAAGAACATTACCTAAACCCTAAACCTTAAACCCTAAACCCTAAAACCTAAACCATGAACCCTAAACCATACAAATATTAATAAAATGTCGAAAAACAAAAAAGTCGGTAAAAACCGTGTACTATAGGCCATAAATCCAAGAAAAAAAATGAGGAATATTCCCTACATATGCATGAACATTACCTAAACCCTAAACCGAAAACCCTAAACCCTAAAACCTAAACTATGAACCCTAAACCCTACAAATATAAATAAAATTTCGAAAAACAAGAAAGTCGGTAAAACCCGTGTACTATAGGCCATAAATCGAAGAAAAAAAATGTGGAATATTCCCTACATATGCAAGAACATTACCTAAACCCTAAACCTAAATCCTTAAACCCTAAAACCTAAACCATGAACCCTAAACCCTACAAATATAAATAAAATGTCGAAAAACAAAAAAGTCGGTAAAACCCGTGTACTATAGGCCATAAATCGAAGAAAAAAAATGAGGAATATTCCCTACATATGCAAGAACATTACCTAAACCCTAAACCTAAAACCCTAAACCCTAAACCCTAAACCCTAAACCCTAAACCCTATAATTATAAATAAAATGTCGAAAAACAAAAAAGTCGGTAAAAACCGTGTACTATAGGCCATAAATCCAACAAAAAAAATGAGGAATATTCCCTACATATGCAAGAACATTACCTAAACCTTAAACCTTAAACCCTAAATCATAAATCATAAAACCTAAACCATGAACCCTAAACCCTACAAATATTAATAAAATGTCGAAAAACAAAAAAGTCGGTAAAAACCGTGTACTATAGGCCATAAATCCAAGAAAAAAAATGAGGAATATTCCCTACATATGCAAGAACATTACCTAAACCCTAAACCTTAAACCCTAAACCCTAAAACCTAAACCATGAACCCTAAACCCTACAAATATAAATAAAATGTCGAAAAACAAAAAAGTCGGTAAAAACCGTGTACTATAGGCCATAAATCCAAGAAAAAAAATGAGGAATATTCCCTACATATGCAAGAACATTACCTAAACCCTAAACCTTAAACCCTAAACCCTAAAACCTAAACCATGAACCCTAAACCATACAAATATTAATAAAATGTCGAAAAACAAAAAAGTCGGTAAAAACCGTGTACTATAGGCCATAAATCCAAGAAAAAAAATGAGGAATATTCCCTACATATGCATGAACATTACCTAAACCCTAAACCGAAAACCCTAAACCCTAAAACCTAAACTATGAACCCTAAACCCTACAAATATAAATAAAATTTCGAGAAACAAAAAAGTCGGTAAAACCCGTGTACTATAGGCCATAAATCGAAGAAAAAAAATGTGGAATATTCCCTACATATGCAAGAACATTACCTAAACCCTAAACCTAAATCCTTAAACCCTAAAACCTAAACCATGAACCCTAAACCCTACAAATATAAATAAAATGTCGAAAAACAAAAAAGTCGGTAAAACCCGTGTACTATAGGCCATAAATCGAAGAAAAAAAAATGAGGAATATTCCCTACATATGCAAGAACATTACCTAAACCCTAAACCTAAAACCCTAAACCCTAAACCCTAAACCCTAAACCCTATACCCTATAATTATAAATAAAATGTCGAAAAACAAAAAAGTCGGTAAAAACCGTGTACTATAGGCCATAAATCCAACAAAAAAAATGAGGAATATTCCCTACATATGCAAGAACATTACCTAAACCTTAAACCTTAAACCCTAAATCATAAATCATAAAACCTAAACCATGAACCCTAAACCCTACAAATATTAATAAAATGTCGAAAAACAAAAAAGTCGGTAAAAACCGTGTACTATAGGCCATAAATCCAAGAAAAAAAATGAGGAATATTCCCTACATATGCAAGAACATTACCTAAACCCTAAACCTTAAACCCTAAACCCTAAAACCTAAACCATGAACCCTAAACCCTACAAATATAAATAAAATGTCGAAAAACAAAAAAGTCGGTAAAACCCGTGTACTATAGGCCATAAATCGAAGAAAAAAAATGAGGAATATTCCCTACATATGGAAGAACATTACCTAAACCCTAAACCTAAAACCCTAAACCCTAAAACCTAAACCCTAAACCCTAAACCCTAAACCCTATAATTATAAATAAAATGTCGAAAAACAAAAAAGTCGGTAAAAACCGTGTACTATAGGCCATAAATCCAACAAAAAAAATGAGGAATATTCCCTACATATGCAAGAACATTACCTAAACCTTAAACCTTAAACCCTAAATCATAAATCATAAAACCTAAACCATGAACCCTAAACCCTACAAATATTAATAAAATGTCGAAAAACAAAAAAGTCGATAAAAACCGTGTACTATAGGCCATAAATCCAAGAAAAAAAATGAGGAATATTCCCTACATATGCAAGAACATTACCTAAACCCTAAACCTTAAACCCTAAACCCTAAAACCTAAACCATGAACCCTAAACCCTACAAATATAAATAAAATGTCGAAAAACAAAAAAGTCGGTAAAAACCGTGTACTATAGGCCATAAATCCAAGGAAAAAAATGAGGAATATTCCCTACATATGCAAGAACATTACCTAAACCCTAAACCTTAAACCCTAAACCCTAAAACCTAAACCATGAACCCTAAACCATACAAATATTAATAAAATGTCGAAAAACAAAAAAGTCGGTAAAAACCGTGTACTATAGGCCATAAATCCAAGAAAAAAAATGAGGAATATTCCCTACATATGCATGAACATTACCTAAACCCTAAACCGAAAACCCTAAACCCTAAAACCTAAACTATGAACCCTAAACCCTACAAATATAAATAAAATTTCGAAAAACAAGAAAGTCGGTAAAACCCGTGTACTATAGGCCATAAATCGAAGAAAAAAAATGTGGAATATTCCCTACATATGCAAGAACATTACCTAAACCCTAAACCTAAATCCTTAAACCCTAAAACCTAAACCATGAACCCTAAACCCTACAAATATAAATAAAATGTCGAAAAACAAAAAAGTCGGTAAAACCCGTGTACTATAGGCCATAAATCGAAGAAAAAAAATGAGGAATATTCCCTACATATGCAAGAACATTACCTAAACCCTAAACCTAAAACCCTAAACCCTAAACCCTAAACCCTAAACCCTAAACCCTATAATTATAAATAAAATGTCGAAAAACAAAAAAGTCGGTAAAAACCGTGTACTATAGGCCATAAATCCAACAAAAAAAATGAGGAATATTCCCTACATATGCAAGAACATTACCTAAACCTTAAACCTTAAACCCTAAATCATAAATCATAAAACCTAAACCATGAACCCTAAACCCTACAAATATTAATAAAATGTCGAAAAACAAAAAAGTCGGTAAAAACCGTGTACTATAGGCCATAAATCCAAGAAAAAAAATGAGGAATATTCCCTACATATGCAAGAACATTACCTAAACCCTAAACCTTAAACCCTAAACCCTAAAACCTAAACCATGAACCCTAAACCCTACAAATATAAATAAAATGTCGAAAAACAAAAAAGTCGGTAAAAACCGTGTACTATAGGCCATAAATCCAAGGAAAAAAATGAGGAATATTCCCTACATATGCAAGAACATTACCTAAACCCTAAACCTTAAACCCTAAACCCTAAAACCTAAACCATGAACCCTAAACCATACAAATATTAATAAAATGTCGAAAAACAAAAAAGTCGGTAAAAACCGTGTACTATAGGCCATAAATCCAAGAAAAAAAATGAGGAATATTCCCTACATATGCATGAACATTACCTAAACCCTAAACCGAAAACCCTAAACCCTAAAACCTAAACTATGAACCCTAAACCCTACAAATATAAATAAAATTTCGAAAAACAAAAAAGTCGGTAAAACCCGTGTACTATAGGCCATAAATCGAAGAAAAAAAATGTGGAATATTCCCTACATATGCAAGAACATTACCTAAACCCTAAACCTAAATCCTTAAACCCTAAAACCTAAACCATGAACCCTAAACCCTACAAATATAAATAAAATGTCGAAAAACAAAAAAGTCGGTAAAACCCGTGTACTATAGGCCATAAATCGAAGAAAAAAAATGAGGAATATTCCCTACATATGCAAGAACATTACCTAAACCCTAAACCTAAAACCCTAAACCCTAAACCCTAAACCCTAAACCCTAAACCCTATAATTATAAATAAAATGTCGAAAAACAAAAAAGTCGGTAAAAACCGTGTACTATAGGCCATAAATCCAACAAAAAAAATGAGGAATATTCCCTACATATGCAAGAACATTACCTAAACCTTAAACCTTAAACCCTAAATCATAAATCATAAAACCTAAACCATGAACCCTAAACCCTACAAATATTAATAAAATGTCGAAAAACAAAAAAGTCGGTAAAAACCGTGTACTATAGGCCATAAATCCAAGAAAAAAAATGAGGAATATTCCCTACATATGCAAGAACATTACCTAAACCCTAAACCTTAAACCCTAAACCCTAAAACCTAAACCATGAACCCTAAACCCTACAAATATAAATAAAATGTCGAAAAACAAAAAAGTCGGTAAAACCCGTGTACTATAGGCCATAAATCGAAGAAAAAAAATGAGGAATATTCCCTACATATGGAAGAACATTACCTAAACCCTAAACCTAAAACCCTAAACCCTAAAACCTAAACCCTAAACCCTAAACCCTAAACCCTATAATTATAAATAAAATGTCGAAAAACAAAAAAGTCGGTAAAAACCGTGTACTATAGGCCATAAATCCAACAAAAAAAATGAGGAATATTCCCTACATATGCAAGAACATTACCTAAACCTTAAACCTTAAACCCTAAATCATAAATCATAAAACCTAAACCATGAACCCTAAACCCTACAAATATTAATAAAATGTCGAAAAACAAAAAAGTCGATAAAAACCGTGTACTATAGGCCATAAATCCAAGAAAAAAAATGAGGAATATTCCCTACATATGCAAGAACCTTACCTAAACCCTAAACCTTAAACCCTAAACCCTAAAACCTAAACCATGAACCCTAAACCCTACAAATATAAATAAAATGTCGAAAAACAAAAAAGTCGGTAAAAACCGTGTACTATAGGCCATAAATCCAAGAAAAAAAATGAGGAATATTCCCTACATATGCAAGAACATTACCTAAACCCTAAACCTTAAACCCTAAACCCTAAAACCTAAACCATGAACCCTAAACCATACAAATATTAATAAAATGTCGAAAAACAAAAAAGTCGGTAAAAACCGTGTACTATAGGCCATAAATCCAAGAAAAAAAATGAGGAATATTCCCTACATATGCATGAACATTACCTAAACCCTAAACCGAAAACCCTAAACCCTAAAACCTAAACTATGAACCCTAAACCCTACAAATATAAATAAAATGTCGAAAAACAAAAAAGTCGGTAAAACCCGTGTACTATAGGGCATAAATCGAAGAAAAAAAATGTGGAATATTCCCTACATATGCAAGAACATTACCTAAACCCTAAACCTAAATCCTTAAACCCTAAAACCTAAACCATGAACCCTAAACCCTACAAATATAAATAAAATGTCGAAAAACAAAAAAGTCGGTAAAACCCGTGTACTATAGGCCATAAATCGAAGAAAAAAAATGAGGAATATTCCCTACATATGCAAGAACATTACCTAAACCCTAAACCTAAAACCCTAAACCCTAAACCCTAAACCCTAAACCCTAAACCCTATAATTATAAATAAAATGTCGAAAAACAAAAAAGTCGGTAAAAACCGTGTACTATAGGCCATAAATCCAACAAAAAAAATGAGGAATATTCCCTACATATGCAAGAACATTACCTAAACCTTAAACCTTAAACCCTAAATCATAAATCATAAAACCTAAACCATGAACCCTAAACCCTACAAATGTTAATAAAATGTCGAAAAACAAAAAAGTCGGTAAAAACCGTGTACTATAGGCCATAAATCCAAGAAAAAAAATGAGGAATATTCCCTACATATGCAAGAACATTACCTAAACCCTAAACCTTAAACCCTAAACCCTAAAACCTAAACCATGAACCCTAAACCCTACAAATATAAATAAAATGTCGAAAAACAAAAAAGTCGGTAAAACCCGTGTACTATAGGCCATAAATCGAAGAAAAAAAATGAGGAATATTCCCTACATATGGAAGAACATTACCTAAACCCTAAACCTAAAACCCTAAACCCTAAAACCTAAACCCTAAACCCTAAACCCTAAACCCTATAATTATAAATAAAATGTCGAAAAACAAAAAAGTCGGTAAAAACCGTGTACTATAGGCCATAAATCCAACAAAAAAAATGAGGAATATTCCCTACATATGCAAGAACATTACCTAAACCTTAAACCTTAAACCCTAAATCATAAATCATAAAACCTAAACCATGAACCCTAAACCCTACAAATATTAATAAAATGTCGAAAAACAAAAAAGTCGATAAAAACCGTGTACTATAGGCCATAAATCCAAGAAAAAAAATGAGGAATATTCCCTACATATGCAAGAACATTACCTAAACCCTAAACCTTAAACCCTAAACCCTAAAACCTAAACCATGAACCCTAAACCCTACAAATATAAATAAAATGTCGAAAAACAAAAAAGTCGGTAAAAACCGTGTACTATAGGCCATAAATCCAAGAAAAAAAATGAGGAATATTCCCTACATATGCAAGAACATTACCTAAACCCTAAACCTTAAACCCTAAACCCTAAAACCTAAACCATGAACCCTAAACCATACAAATATTAATAAAATGTCGAAAAACAAAAAAGTCGGTAAAAACCGTGTACTATAGGCCATAAATCCAAGAAAAAAAATGAGGAATATTCCCTACACATGCATGAACATTACCTAAACCCTAAACCGAAAACCCTAAACCCTAAAACCTAAACTATGAACCCTAAACCCTACAAATATAAATAAAATGTCGAAAAACAAAAAAGTCGGTAAAACCCGTGTACTATAGGCCATAAATCGAAGAAAAAAAATGTGGAATATTCCCTACATATGCAAGAACATTACCTAAACCCTAAACCTAAATCCTTAAACCCTAAAACCTAAACCATGAACCCTAAACCCTACAAATATAAATAAAATGTCGAAAAACAAAAAAGTCGGTAAAACCCGTGTACTATAGGCCATAAATCGAAGAAAAAAAATGAGGAATATTCCCTACATATGCAAGAACATTACCTAAACCCTAAACCTAAAACCCTAAACCCTAAACCCTAAACCCTAAACCCTAAACCCTATAATTATAAATAAAATGTCGAAAAACAAAAAAGTCGGTAAAAACCGTGTACTATAGGCCATAAATCCAACAAAAAAAATGAGGAATATTCCCTACATATGCAAGAACATTACCTAAACCTTAAACCTTAAACCCTAAATCATAAATCATAAAACCTAAACCATGAACCCTAAACCCTACAAATATTAATAAAATGTCGAAAAACAAAAAAGTCGGTAAAAACCGTGTACTATAGGCCATAAATCCAAGAAAAAAAATGAGGAATATTCCCTACATATGCAAGAACATTACCTAAACCCTAAACCTTAAACCCTAAACCCTAAAACCTAAACCATGAACCCTAAACCCTACAAATATAAATAAAATGTCGAAAAACAAAAAAGTCGGTAAAAACCGTGTACTATAGGCCATAAATCCAAGAAAAAAAATGAGGAATATTCCCTACATATGCAAGAACATTACCTAAACCCTAAACCTTAAACCCTAAACCCTAAAACCAAAACCATGAACCCTAAACCATACAAATATTAATAAAATGTCGAAAAACAAAAAAGTCGGTAAAAACCGTGTACTATAGGCCATAAATCCAAGAAAAAAAATGAGGAATATTCCCTACATATGCAAGAACATTACCTAAACCCTAAACCGAAAACCCTAAACCCTAAAACCTAAACTATGAACCCTAAACCCTACAAATATAAATAAAATGTCGAAAAACAAAAAAGTCGGTAAAAACCGTGTACTATAGGCCATAAATCCAAGAAAAAAAATGAGGAATATTCCCTACATATGCAAGAACATTACCTAAACCCTAAACCTAAAACCCTAAACCCTAAAACCTAAACCCTAAACCCTAAACCCTATAATTATAAATAAAATGTCGAAAAACAAAAAAGTCGGTAAAAACCGTGTACTATTGGCCATAAATCCAACAAAAAAAATGAGGAATATTCCCTACATATGCAAGAACATTACCTAAACCTTAAACCTTAAACCCTAAATCATAAATCATAAAACCTAAACCATGAACCCTAAACCCTACAAATATTAATAAAATGTCGAAAAACAAAAAAGTCGGTAAAAACCGTGTACTATAGGCCATAAATCGAAGAAAAAAAATGTGGAATATTCCCTACATATGCAAGAACATTACCTAAACCCTAAACCTTAAACCCTAAACCCTAAAACCTAAACCATGAACCCTAAACCCTACAAATATAAATAAAATGTCGAAAAACAAAAAAGTCGGTAAAACCCGTGTACTATAGGCCATAAATCGAAGAAAAAAAATGAGGAATATTCCCTACATATGGAAGAACATTACCTAAACCCTAAACCTAAAACCCTAAACCCTAAAACCTAAACCCTAAACCCTAAAACCTAAACCCTATAATTATAAATAAAATGTCGAAAAACAAAAAAGTCGGTAAAAACCGTGTACTATAGGCCATAAATCCAACAAAAAAAATGAGGAATATTCCCTACATATGCAAGAACATTACCTAAACCTTAAACCTTAAACCCTAAATCATAAATCATAAAACCTAAACCATGAACCCTAAACCCTACAAATATTAATAAAATGTCGAAAAACAAAAAAGTCGATAAAAACCGTGTACTATAGGCCATAAATCCAAGAAAAAAAATGAGGAATATTCCCTACATATGCAAGAACCTTACCTAAACCCTAAACCTTAAACCCTAAACCCTAAAACCTAAACCATGAACCCTAAACCCTACAAATATAAATAAAATGTCGAAAAACAAAAAAGTCGGTAAAAACCGTGTACTATAGGCCATAAATCCAAGAAAAAAAATGAGGAATATTCCCTACATATGCAAGAACATTACCTAAACCCTAAACCTTAAACCCTAAACCCTAAAACCTAAACCATGAACCCTAAACCATACAAATATTAATAAAATGTCGAAAAACAAAAAAGTCGGTAAAAACCGTGTACTATAGGCCATAAATCCAAGAAAAAAAATGAGGAATATTCCCTACATATGCATGAACATTACCTAAACCCTAAACCGAAAACCCTAAACCCTAAAACCTAAACTATGAACCCTAAACCCTACAAATATAAATAAAATGTCGAAAAACAAAAAAGTCGGTAAAACCCGTGTACTATAGGGCATAAATCGAAGAAAAAAAATGTGGAATATTCCCTACATATGCAAGAACATTACCTAAACCCTAAACCTAAATCCTTAAACCCTAAAACCTAAACCATGAACCCTAAACCCTACAAATATAAATAAAATGTCGAAAAACAAAAAAGTCGGTAAAACCCGTGTACTATAGGCCATAAATCGAAGAAAAAAAATGAGGAATATTCCCTACATATGCAAGAACATTACCTAAACCCTAAACCTAAAACCCTAAACCCTAAACCCTAAACCCTAAACCCTAAACCCTATAATTATAAATAAAATGTCGAAAAACAAAAAAGTCGGTAAAAACCGTGTACTATAGGCCATAAATCCAACAAAAAAAATGAGGAATATTCCCTACATATGCAAGAACATTACCTAAACCTTAAACCTTAAACCCTAAATCATAAATCATAAAACCTAAACCATGAACCCTAAACCCTACAAATGTTAATAAAATGTCGAAAAACAAAAAAGTCGGTAAAAACCGTGTACTATAGGCCATAAATCCAAGAAAAAAAATGAGGAATATTCCCTACATATGCAAGAACATTACCTAAACCCTAAACCTTAAACCCTAAACCCTAAAACCTAAACCATGAACCCTAAACCCTACAAATATAAATAAAATGTCGAAAAACAAAAAAGTCGGTAAAACCCGTGTACTATAGGCCATAAATCGAAGAAAAAAAATGAGGAATATTCCCTACATATGGAAGAACATTACCTAAACCCTAAACCTAAAACCCTAAACCCTAAAACCTAAACCCTAAACCCTAAACCCTAAACCCTATAATTATAAATAAAATGTCGAAAAACAAAAAAGTCGGTAAAAACCGTGTACTATAGGCCATAAATCCAACAAAAAAAATGAGGAATATTCCCTACATATGCAAGAACATTACCTAAACCTTAAACCTTAAACCCTAAATCATAAATCATAAAACCTAAACCATGAACCCTAAACCCTACAAATATTAATAAAATGTCGAAAAACAAAAAAGTCGATAAAAACCGTGTACTATAGGCCATAAATCCAAGAAAAAAAATGAGGAATATTCCCTACATATGCAAGAACATTACCTAAACCCTAAACCTTAAACCCTAAACCCTAAAACCTAAACCATGAACCCTAAACCCTACAAATATAAATAAAATGTCGAAAAACAAAAAAGTCGGTAAAAACCGTGTACTATAGGCCATAAATCCAAGAAAAAAAATGAGGAATATTCCCTACATATGCAAGAACATTACCTAAACCCTAAACCTTAAACCCTAAACCCTAAAACCTAAACCATGAACCCTAAACCATACAAATATTAATAAAATGTCGAAAAACAAAAAAGTCGGTAAAAACCGTGTACTATAGGCCATAAATCCAAGAAAAAAAATGAGGAATATTCCCTACACATGCATGAACATTACCTAAACCCTAAACCGAAAACCCTAAACCCTAAAACCTAAACTATGAACCCTAAACCCTACAAATATAAATAAAATGTCGAAAAACAAAAAAGTCGGTAAAACCCGTGTACTATAGGCCATAAATCGAAGAAAAAAAATGTGGAATATTCCCTACATATGCAAGAACATTACCTAAACCCTAAACCTAAATCCTTAAACCCTAAAACCT
The DNA here is from genome assembly GCA_963920805.1 of Primula vulgaris. Classification (NCBI taxonomy): domain Eukaryota; kingdom Viridiplantae; phylum Streptophyta; class Magnoliopsida; order Ericales; family Primulaceae; genus Primula; species Primula vulgaris. The sequence goes on from CAWUCN010000018.1 coordinate 63,959, forward strand.
AAACCATGAACCCTAAACCCTACAAATATAAATAAAATGTCGAAAAACAAAAAAGTCGGTAAAACCCGTGTACTATAGGCCATAAATCGAAGAAAAAAAATGAGGAATATTCCCTACATATGCAAGAACATTACCTAAACCCTAAACCTAAAACCCTAAACCCTAAACCCTAAACCCTAAACCCTAAACCCTATAATTATAAATAAAATGTCGAAAAACAAAAAAGTCGGTAAAAACCGTGTACTATAGGCCATAAATCCAACAAAAAAAATGAGGAATATTCCCTACATATGCAAGAACATTACCTAAACCTTAAACCTTAAACCCTAAATCATAAATCATAAAACCTAAACCATGAACCCTAAACCCTACAAATATTAATAAAATGTCGAAAAACAAAAAAGTCGGTAAAAACCGTGTACTATAGGCCATAAATCCAAGAAAAAAAATGAGGAATATTCCCTACATATGCAAGAACATTACCTAAACCCTAAACCTTAAACCCTAAACCCTAAAACCTAAACCATGAACCCTAAACCCTACAAATATAAATAAAATGTCGAAAAACAAAAAAGTCGGTAAAAACCGTGTACTATAGGCCATAAATCCAAGAAAAAAAATGAGGAATATTCCCTACATATGCAAGAACATTACCTAAACCCTAAACCTTAAACCCTAAACCCTAAAACCAAAACCATGAACCCTAAACCATACAAATATTAATAAAATGTCGAAAAACAAAAAAGTCGGTAAAAACCGTGTACTATAGGCCATAAATCCAAGAAAAAAAATGAGGAATATTCCCTACATATGCAAGAACATTACCTAAACCCTAAACCGAAAACCCTAAACCCTAAAACCTAAACTATGAACCCTAAACCCTACAAATATAAATAAAATGTCGAAAAACAAAAAAGTCGGTAAAAACCGTGTACTATAGGCCATAAATCCAAGAAAAAAAATGAGGAATATTCCCTACATATGCAAGAACATTACCTAAACCCTAAACCTAAAACCCTAAACCCTAAAACCTAAACCCTAAACCCTAAACCCTATAATTATAAATAAAATGTCGAAAAACAAAAAAGTCGGTAAAAACCGTGTACTATTGGCCATAAATCCAACAAAAAAAATGAGGAATATTCCCTACATATGCAAGAACATTACCTAAACCTTAAACCTTAAACCCTAAATCATAAATCATAAAACCTAAACCATGAACCCTAAACCCTACAAATATTAATAAAATGTCGAAAAACAAAAAAGTCGGTAAAAACCGTGTACTATAGGCCATAAATCGAAGAAAAAAAATGTGGAATATTCCCTACATATGCAAGAACATTACCTAAACCCTAAACCTAAAACCTTAAACCCTAAAACCTAAACCATGAACCCTAAACCCTACAAATATAAATAAAATGTCGAAAAACAAAAAAGTCGGTAAAACCCGTGTACTATAGGCCATAAATCGAAGAAAACAAATGAGGAATATTCCCTACATATGCAAGAACATTACCTAAACCCTAAACCTAAAACCCTAAACCCTAAAACCTAAACCCTAAACCCTAAACCCTATAATTATAAATAAAATGTCGAAAAACAAAAAAGTCGGTAAAAACCGTGTACTATAGGCCATAAATCCAAGAAAAAAAATGAGGAATATTCCCTACATATGCAAGAACATTACCTAAACCCTAAACCTTAAACCCTAAACCCTAAAACCTAAACCAGGAACCCTAAACCATACAAATATTAATAAAATGTCGAAAAACAAAAAAGTCGGTAAAAACCGTGTACTATAGGCCATAAATCCAAGAAAAAAAATGAGGAATATTCCCTACATATGCAAGAACATTACCTAAACCCTAAACCTAAAACCGTAAACCCTAAAACCTAAACCATGAACCCTAAACCCTACAAATATAAATAAAATGTCGAAAAACAAAAAAGTCGGTAAAACCCGTGTACTATAGGCCATAAATCGAAGAAAAAAAATGAGGAATATTCCCTACATATGCAAGAACATTATCTAAACCCTAAACCTAAAACCCTAAACCCTAAAACCTAAACCCTAAACCCTAAAACCTATAATTATAAATAAAATGTCGAAAAACGAAAAAGTCGGTAAAAACCGTGTACTATAGGCCATAAATCCAACAAAAAAAATGAGGAATATTCCCTACATATGCAAGAACATTACCTAAACGCTAAACCTAAAACCCTAAACCATAAAACCTAAACCATGAACCCTAAACCCTACAAATATAAATAAAATGTCGAAAAACAAAAAAGTCGGTAAAAACCGTGTACTATAGGCCATAAATCCAAGAAAAAAAATGAGGAATATTCCCTACATATGCAAGAACATTACCTAAACCCTAAACCTTAAACCCTAAACCCTAAAACCTAAACCATGAACCCTAAACCATACAAATATTAATAAAATGTCGAAAAACAAAAAAGTCGGTAAAAACCGTGTACTATAGGCCATAAATCCAAGAAAAAAAATGAGGAATATTCCCTACATATGCAAGAACATTACCTAAACCCTAAACCGAAAACCCTAAACCCTAAAACCTAAACTATGAACCCTAAACCCTACAAATATAAATAAAATGTCGAAAAACAAAAAAGTCGGTAAAACCCGTGTACTATAGGCCATAAATCGAAGAAAAAAAATGTGGAATATTCCCTACATATGCAAGAACATTACCTAAACCCTAAACCTAAATCCTTAAACCCTAAAACCTAAACCATGAACCCTAAACCCTACAAATATAAATAAAATGTCGAAAAACAAAAAAGTCGGTAAAACCCGTGTAGTATAGGCCATAAATCGAAGAAAAAAAATGAGCAATATTCCCTACATATGCAAGAACATTACCTAAACCCTAAACCTAAAACCCTAAACCCTAAAACCCAAACCCTATAATTATAAATAAAATGTCGAAAAACAAAAAAGTGGGTAAAAACCGTGTACTATATGCCATAAATCCAACAAAAAAAATGAGGAATATTCCCTACATATGCAAGAACATTACCTAAACGCTAAACCTAAAACCCTAAACCATAAAACCTAAACCATGCACCCTAAACCCTACAAATTTAAATAAAATGTCGAAAAACAAAAAAGTCGGTAAAACCCGTGTACTATAGGCCATAAATCGAAGAAAAAAAATGTGGAATATTCCCTACATATGCAAGAACATTACCTAAACCCTAAACCTAAAACCTTAAACCCTAAAACCTAAACCATGAACCCTAAACCCTACAAATATAAATAAAATGTCGAAAAAAAAAAAGTCGGTAAAACCCGTGTACTATAGGCCATAAATCGAAGAAAAAAAATGAGGAATATTCCCTACATATGCAAGAACATTACCTAAACCCTAAACCTAAAACCCTAAACCCTAAAACCTAAACCCTAAACCCTAAACCCTATAATTATAAATAAAATGTCGAAAAACAAAAAAGTCGGTAAAACCCGTGTACTATAGGCCATAAATCCAACAAAAAAAATGAGGAATATTCCCTACATATGCAAGAACATTACCTAAACGCTAAACCTAAAACCCTAAACCATAAAACCTAAACCATGAACCCTAAACCCTACAAATATAAATAAAATGTCGAAAAACAAAAAAGTCGGTAAAAACCGTGTACTATAGGCCATAAATCCAAGAAAAAAAATGAGGAATATTCCCTACATATGCAAGAACATTACCTAAACCTTAAACCTTAAACCCTAAATCATAAATCATAAAACCTAAACCATGAACCCTAAACCCTACAAATATTAATAAAATGTCGAAAAACAAAAAAGTCGGTAAAAACCGTGTACTATAGGCCATAAATCCAAGAAAAAAAATGAGGAATATTCCCTACATATGCAAGAACATTACCTAAACCCTAAACCTTAAACCCTAGACCCTAAAACCTAAACCATGAACCCTAAACCCTACAAATATAAATAAAATGTCGAAAAACAAAAAAGTCGGTAAAAACCGTGTACTATAGGCCATAAATCGAAGAAAAAAAATGAGGAATATTCCCTACATATGCAAGAACATTACCTAAACCCTAAACCTTAAACCGTAAACCCTAAAACCTAAACCATGTACCCTAAACCATACAAATATTAATAAAATGTCGAAAAACAAAAAAGTCGGTAAAAACCGTGTACTATAGGCCATAAATCCAAGAAAAAAAATGAGGAATATTCCCTACATATGCAAGAACATTACCTAAACCCTAAACCGAAAACCCTAAACCCTAAAACCTAAACTATGAACCCTAAACCCTACAAATATAAATAAAATGTCGAAAAACAAAAAAGTCGCTAAAACCCGTGTACTATAGGCCATAAATCGAAGAAAAAAAATGTGGAATATTCCCTACATATGCAAGAACATTACCTAAACCCTAAACCTAAATCCTTAAACCCTAAAACCTAAACCATGAACCCTAAACCCTACAAATATAAATAAAATGTCGAAAAACAAAAAAGTCGGTAAAACCCGTGTACTATAGGCCATAAATCGAAGAAAAAAAATGAGGAATATTCCCTACATATGCAAGAACATTACCTAAACCCTAAACCTAAAACCCTAAACCCTAAAACCTAAACCCTAAACCCTAAACCCTATAATTATAAATAAAATGTCGAAAAACAAAAAAGTCGGTAAAAACCGTGTACTATAGGCCATAAATCCAACAAAAAAAATGAGGAATATTCCCTACATATGCAAGAACATTACCTAAACCTTAAACCTTAAACCCTAAATCATAAATCATAAAACCTAAACCATGAACCCTAAACCCTACAAATATTAATAAAATGTCGAAAAACAAAAAAGTCGGTAAAAACCGTGTACTATAGGCCATAAATCCAAGAAAAAAAATGAGGAATATTCCCTACATATGCAAGAACATTACCTAAACCCTAAACCGAAAACCCTAAACCCTAAAACCTAAACTATGAACCCTAAACCCTACAAATATAAATAAAATGTCGAAAAACAAAAAAGTCGGTAAAACCCGTGTACTATAGGCCATAAATCGAAGAAAAAAAATGTGGAATATTCCCTACATATGCAAGAACATTACCTAAACCCTAAACCTAAATCCTTAAACCCTAAAACCTAAACCATGAACCCTAAACCCTACAAATATAAATAAAATGTCGAAAAACAAAAAAGTCGGTAAAACCCGTGTAGTATAGGCCATAAATCGAAGAAAAAAAATGAGCAATATTCCCTACATATGCAAGAACATTACCTAAACCCTAAACCTAAAACCCTAAACCCTAAAACCCAAACCCTATAATTATAAATAAAATGTCGAAAAACAAAAAAGTGGGTAAAAACCGTGTACTATAGGCCATAAATCCAACAAAAAAAATGAGGAATATTCCCTACATATGCAAGAACATTACCTAAACGCTAAACCTAAAACCCTAAACCATAAAACCTAAACCATGCACCCTAAACCCTACAAATTTAAATAAAATGTCGAAAAACAAAAAAGTCGGTAAAACCCGTGTACTATAGGCCATAAATCGAAGAAAAAAAATGTGGAATATTCCCTACATATGCAAGAACATTACCTAAACCCTAAACCTAAAACCTTAAACCCTAAAACCTAAACCATGAACCCTAAACCCTACAAATATAAATAAAATGTCGAAAAAAAAAAAGTCGGTAAAACCCGTGTACTATAGGCCATAAATCGAAGAAAAAAAATGAGGAATATTCCCTACATATGCAAGAACATTACCTAAACCCTAAACCTAAAACCCTAAACCCTAAAACCTAAACCCTAAACCCTAAACCCTATAATTATAAATAAAATGTCGAAAAACAAAAAAGTCGGTAAAACCCGTGTACTATAGGCCATAAATCCAACAAAAAAAATGAGGAATATTCCCTACATATGCAAGAACATTACCTAAACGCTAAACCTAAAACCCTAAACCATAAAACCTAAACCATGAACCCTAAACCCTACAAATATAAATAAAATGTCGAAAAACAAAAAAGTCGGTAAAAACCGTGTACTATAGGCCATAAATCCAAGAAAAAAAATGAGGAATATTCCCTACATATGCAAGAACATTACCTAAACCTTAAACCTTAAACCCTAAATCATAAATCATAAAACCTAAACCATGAACCCTAAACCCTACAAATATTAATAAAATGTCGAAAAACAAAAAAGTCGGTAAAAACCGTGTACTATAGGCCATAAATCCAAGAAAAAAAATGAGGAATATTCCCTACATATGCAAGAACATTACCTAAACCCTAAACCTTAAACCCTAAACCCTAAAACCTAAACCATGAACCCTAAACCCTACAAATATAAATAAAATGTCGAAAAACAAAAAAGTCGGTAAAAACCGTGTACTATAGGCCATAAATCGAAGAAAAAAAATGAGGAATATTCCCTACATATGCAAGAACATTACCTAAACCCTAAACCTTAAACCGTAAACCCTAAAACCTAAACCATGAACCCTAAACCATACAAATATTAATAAAATGTCGAAAAACAAAAAAGTCGGTAAAAACCGTGTACTATAGGCCATAAATCCAAGAAAAAAAATGAGGAATATTCCCTACATATGCAAGAACATTACCTAAACCCTAAACCGAAAACCCTAAACCCTAAAACCTAAACTATGAACCCTAAACCCTACAAATATAAATAAAATGTCGAAAAACAAAAAAGTCGCTAAAACCCGTGTACTATAGGCCATAAATCGAAGAAAAAAAATGTGGAATATTCCCTACATATGCAAGAACATTACCTAAACCCTAAACCTAAATCCTTAAACCCTAAAACCTAAACCATGAACCCTAAACCCTACAAATATAAATAAAATGTCGAAAAACAAAAAAGTCGGTAAAACCCGTGTACTATAGGCCATAAATCGAAGAAAAAAAATGAGGAATATTCCCTACATATGCAAGAACATTACCTAAACCCTAAACCTAAAACCCTAAACCCTAAAACCTAAACCCTAAACCCTAAACCCTATAATTATAAATAAAATGTCGAAAAACAAAAAAGTCGGTAAAAACCGTGTACTATAGGCCATAAATCCAACAAAAAAAATGAGGAATATTCCCTACATATGCAAGAACATTACCTAAACCTTAAACCTTAAACCCTAAATCATAAATCATAAAACCTAAACCATGAACCCTAAACCCTACAAATATTAATAAAATGTCGAAAAACAAAAAAGTCGGTAAAAACCGTGTACTATAGGCCATAAATCCAAGAAAAAAAATGAGGAATATTCCCTACATATGCAAGAACATTACCTAAACCCTAAACCTTAAACCCTAAACCCTAAAACCTAAACCATGAACCCTAAACCCTACAAATATAAATAAAATGTCGAAAAACAAAAAAGTCGGTAAAAACCGTGTACTATAGGCCATAAATCCAACAAAAAAAATGAGGAATATTCCCTACATATGCAAGAACATTACCTAAACGCTAAACCTAAAACCCTAAACCATAAAACCTAAACCATGCACCCTAAACCCTACAAATTTAAATAAAATGTCGAAAAACAAAAAAGTCGGTAAAACCCGTGTACTATAGGCCATAAATCGAAGAAAAAAAATGTGGAATATTCCCTACATATGCAAGAACATTACCTAAACCCTAAACCTAAAACCTTAAACCCTAAAACCTAAACCATGAACCCTAAACCCTACAAATATAAATAAAATGTCGAAAAACAAAAAAGTCGGTAAAACCCGTGTACTATAGGCCATAAATCGAAGAAAAAAAATGAGGAATATTCCCTACATATGCAAGAACATTACCTAAACCCTAAACCTAAAACCCTAAACCCTAAAACCTAAAACCTAAACCATGAACCCTAAACCCTACAAATATAAATAAAATGTCGAAAAACAAAAAAGTCGGTAAAAACCGTGTACTATAGGCCATAAATCCAAGAAAAAAAATGAGGAATATTCCCTACATATGCAAGAACATTACCTAAACCCTAAACCTTAAACCCTAAAACATAAAACCTAAACCATGAACCCTAAACCATACAAATATTAATAAAATGTCGAAAAACAAAAAAGTCGGTAAAAACCGTGTACTATAGGCCATAAATCCAAGAAAAAAAATGAGGAATATTCCCTACATATGCAAGAACATTACCTAAACCCTAAACCTTAAACCCTAAACCCTAAAACCTAAACCATGAACCCTAAACCATACAAATATTAATAAAATGTCGAAAAACAAAAAAGTCGGTAAAAACCGTGTACTATAGGCCATAAATCCAAGAAAAAAAATGAGGAATATTCCCTACATATGCAAGAACATTACCTAAACCCTAAACCTAAAACCCTAAACCCTAAAACCTAAACCATGAACCCTAAACCCTACAAATATAATTAAAATGTCGAAAAACAAAAAAGTCGGTAAAACCCGTGTACTATAGGCCATAAATCGAAGAAAAAAAATGAGGAATATTCCCTACATATGCAAGAACATTATCTAAACCCTAAACCTAAAACCCTAAACCCTAAAACCTAAACCCTAAACCCTAAACCCTATAATTATAAATAAAATGTCGAAAAACAAAAAAGTCGGTAAAAACCGTGTACTATAGGCCATAAATCGAAGAAAAAAAATGAGGAATATTCCCTACATATGCAAGAACATTACCTAAACCCTAAACCTTAAACCCTAAACCCTAAAACCTAAACCATGAACCCTAAACCATACAAATATTAATAAAATGTCGAAAAACAAAAAAGTCGGTAAAAACCGTGTACTATAGGCCATAAATCCAAGAAAAAAAATGAGGAATATTCCCTACATATTCAAGAACATTACCTAAACCCTAAACCTTAAACCCTAAACCCTAAACCCTAAACCCTAAAACCTAAACCCTAAACCCTAAATCCTATAATTATAAATAAAATGTCGAAAAACAAAAAAGTCGGTAAAAACTGTGTACTATATCCAACAAAAAAAATGAGGAATATTTCCTACATATGCAAGAACATTACCTAAACGCTAAACCTATAACCCTAAACCATAAACCCTAAACCATGAACCCTAAACCCTACAAATATAAATAAAATGTCGAAAAACAAAAAAGTCGGTAAAAACCGTGTACTATAGGCCATAAATCCAAGAAAAAAAATGAGGAATATTCCCTACATATGCAAGAACATTACCTAAACCCTAAACCTTAGACCCTAAATCATAAAACCTAAACCATGAACCCTAAACCCTACAAATATTAATAAAATGTCGAAAAACAAAAAAGTCGGTAAAAACCGTGTACTATAGGCCATAAATCCAAGAAAAAAAATGAGGAATATTCCCTACATATGCAAGAACATTACCTAAACCCTAAACCTTAAACCCTAAACCCTAAAACCTAAACCATGAACCCTAAACCATACAAATATTAATAAAATGTCGAAAAACAAAAAAGTCGGTAAAAACCGTGTACTATAGGCCATAAATCCAAGAAAAAAAATGAGGAATATTCCCTACATATTCAAGAACATTACCTAAACCCTAAACCTTAAACCCTAAACCCTAAACCCTAAACCCTAAAACCTAAACCCTAAACCCTAAATCCTATAATTATAAATAAAATGTCGAAAAACAAAAAAGTCGGTAAAAACTGTGTACTATATCCAACAAAAAAAATGAGGAATATTTCCTACATATGCAAGAACATTACCTAAACGCTAAACCTATAACCCTAAACCATAAACCCTAAACCATGAACCCTAAACCCTACAAATATAAATAAAATGTCGAAAAACAAAAAAGTCGGTAAAAACCGTGTACTATAGGCCATAAATCCAAGAAAAAAAATGAGGAATATTCCCTACATATGCAAGAACATTACCTAAACCCTAAACCTTAGACCCTAAATCATAAAACCTAAACCATGAACCCTAAACCCTACAAATATTAATAAAATGTCGAAAAACAAAAAAGTCGGTAAAAACCGTGTACTATAGGCCATAAATCCAAGAAAAAAAATGAGGAATATTCCCTACATATGCAAGAACATTACCTAAACCCTAAACCTTAAACCCTAAACCCTAAAACCTAAACCATGAACCCTAAACCATACAAATATTAATAAAATGTCGAAAAACAAAAAAGTCGGTAAAAACCGTGTACTATAGGCCATAAATCCAAGAAAAAAAATGAGGAATATTCCCTACATATGCAAGAACATTACCTAAACCCTAAACCTAAAACCCTAAAACCTAAACCATGAACCCTAAACCATACAAATATTAATAAAATGTCGAAAAACAAAAAAGTCGGTAAAAACCGTGTACTATAGGCCACAAATCCAAGAAAAAAAATGAGGAATATTCCCTACATATGCAAGAACATTACCTAAACCCTAAACCTAAAACCCTGAACCCTGAAACCTAAACCATGAACCCTAAACACTACAAATATAAATAAAATGTCGAAAAACAAAAAAGTCGGTAAAACCCGTGTACTATAGGCCATAAATCGAAGAAAAAAAATGAGGAATATTCCCTACATATGCAAGAACATTACCTAAACCCTAAACCTTAAACCCTAAAACCTAAAACCTAAACCATGAACCCTAAACCATACAAATATTAATAAAATGTCGAAAAACAAAAAAGTCGGTAAAAACCGTGTACTATAGGCCATAAATCCAAGAAAAAAAATGAGGAATATTCCCTACATATGCAAGAACATTACCTAAACCCTAAACCTTAAACCCTAAACCCTAAAACCTAAACCATGAACCCTAAACCATACAAATATTAATAAAATATCGAAAAACAAAAAAGTCGGTAAAAACCGTGTACTATAGGCCATAAATCCAAGAAAAAAAATGAGGAATATTCCCTACATATGCAAGAACATTACCTAAACCCTAAACCTTAGACCCTAAATCATAAAACCTAAACCATGAACCCTAAACCCTACAAATATTAATAAAATGTCGAAAAACAAAAAAGTCGGTAAAAACCGTGTACTATAGGCCATAAATCCAAGAAAAAAAATGAGGAATATTCCCTACATATGCAAGAACATTACCTAAACCCTAAACCTTAAACCCTAAACCCTAAAACCTAAACCAATGAACCCTAAACCATACAAATATTAATAAAATGTCGAAAAACAAAAAAGTCGGTAAAAACCGTGTACTATAGGCCATAAATCCAAGAAAAAAAATGAGGAATATTCCTACATATGCAAGAACATTACCTAAACCCTAAACCTAAAACCCTAAAACCTAAACCATGAACCCTAAACCATACAAATATTAATAAAATGTCGAAAAACAAAAAAGTCGGTAAAACCGTGTACTATAGGCCACAAATCCAAGAAAAAAAATGAGGAATATTCCCTACATATGCAAGAACATTACCTAAACCCTAAACCTAAAACCCTGAACCCTAAAACCTAAACCATGAACCCTAAACACTACAAATATAAATAAAATGTCGAAAAACAAAAAAGTCGGTAAAACCCGTGTACTATAGGCCATAAATCGAAGAAAAAAAATGAGGAATATTCCCTACATATGCAAGAACATTACCTAAACCCTAAACCTTAAACCCTAAAACCTAAAACCTAAACCATGAACCCTAAACCATACAAATATTAATAAAATGTCGAAAAACAAAAAAGTCGGTAAAAACCGTGTACTATAGGCCATAAATCCAAGAAAAAAAATGAGGAATATTCCCTACATATGCAAGAACATTACCTAAACCCTAAACCTTAAACCCTAAACCCTAAAACCTAAACCATGAACCCTAAACCATACAAATATTAATAAAATGTCGAAAAACAAAAAAGTCGGTAAAAACCGTGTACTATAGGCCATAAATCCAAGAAAAAAAATGAGGAATATTCCCTACATATGCAAGAACATTACCTAAACCCTAAACCTAAAACCCTAAACCCTAAAACCTAAACCATGAACCCCAAACCCTACAAATATAATTAAAATGTCGAAAAACAAAAAAGTCGGTAAAACCCGTGTACTATAGGCCATAAATCGAAGAAAAAAAATGAGGAATATTCCCTACATATGCAAGAACATTATCTAAACCCTAAACCTAAAACCCTAAACCCTAAAACCTAAACCCTAAACCCTAAACCCTATAATTATAAATAAAATGTCGAAAAACAAAAAAATCGGTAAAAACCGTGTACTATAGGCCATAAATCCAAGAAAAAAAATGAGGAATATTCCCTACATATGCAAGAACATTACCTAAACCCTAAACCTAAAACCCTAAACCCTAAAACCTAAACCATGAACCCTAAACCCTAAAACCTAAACCATGAACCCTAAACCCTAAAACCTAAACCATGAACCCTAAACCATACAAATATTAATAAAATGTCGAAAAACAAAAAAGTCGGTAAAAACCGTGTACTATAGGCCATAAATCCAAGAAAAAAAATGAGGAATATTCCCTACATATGCAAGAACATTACCTAAACCCTAAACCTTAAACCCTAAACCCTAAAACCTAAACCATGAACCCTAAACCATACAAATATTAATAAAATGTCGAAAAACAAAAAAGTCGGTAAAAACCGTGTACTATAGGCCATAAATCCAAGAAAAAAAATAAGGAATATTCCCTACATATGCAAGAACATTACCTAAACCCTAAACCTAAAACCCTAAACCCTAAAACCTAAACCATGAACCCTAAACCCTACAAATATAAATAAAATGTCGAAAAACAAAAAAGTCGGTAAAACCCGTGTACTATAGGCCATAAATCGAAGAAAAAAAATGAGGAATATTCCCTACATATGCAAGAACATTACCTAAACCCTAAACCTAAAACCCTAAACCCTAAAACCTAAACCCTATACCCTAAACCCTATAATTATAAATAAAATGTCGAAAAACAAAAAAGTCGGTAAAAACCGTGTACTATAGGCCATAAATCCAACAAAAAAAATGAGGAATATTCCCTACATATGCAAGAACATTACCTAAACGCTAAACCTATAACCCTAAACCATAAAACCTAAACCATGAACCCTAAACCCTACAAATATAAATAAAATGTCGAAAAACAAAAAAGTCGGTAAAAACCGTGTACTATAGGCCATAAATCCAAGAAAAAAAATGAGGAATATTCCCTACATATGCAAGAACATTACCTAAACCCTAAACCTTAAACCCTAAATCATAAAACCTAAACAATGAACCCTAAACCCTACAAATATTAATAAAATGTCGAAAAACAAAAAAGTCGGTAAAAACCGTGTACTATAGGCCATAAATCCAAGAAAAAAAATGAGGAATATTCCCTACATATGGAAGAACATTACCTAAACCCTAAACCTTAAACCCTAAACCCTAAAACCTAAACCATGAACCCTAAACCATACAAATATTAATAAAATGTCGAAAAACAAAAAAGTCGGTAAAAACCGTGTACTATAGGCCATAAATCCAAGAAAAAAAATGAGGAATATTCCCTACATATGCAAGAACATTACCTAAACCCTAAACCTTAAACCCTAAACCCTAAAACCTAAACCATGAACCCTAAACCATACAAATATTAATAAAATGTCGAAAAACAAAAAAGTCGGTAAAAACCGAGTACTATAGGCCATAAATCCAAGAAAAAAAATGAGGAATATTCCCTACATATGCAAGAACATTACCTAAACCCTAAACCTAAAACCCTAAACCCTAAAACCTAAACCATGAACCCCAAACCCTACAAATATAAATAAAATGTCGAAAAACAAAAAAGTCGGTAAAACCCGTGTACTATAGGCCATAAATCGAAGAAAAAAAATGAGGAATATTCCCTACATATGCAAGAACATTACCTAAACCCTAAACCTAAAACCCTAAACCCTAAAACCTAAACCCTAAACCCTATAATTATAAATAAAATGTCGAAAAACAAAAAAATCGGTAAAAACCGTGTACTATAGGCCATAAATCCAAGAAAAAAAATGAGGAATATTCCCTACATATGCAAGAACATTACCTAAACCCTAAACCTTAAACCCTAAACCCTAAAACCTAAACCATGAACCCTAAACCATACAAATATTAATAAAATGTCGAAAAACAAAAAAGTCGGTAAAAACCGTGTACTATAGGCCATAAATCCAAGAAAAAAAATGAGGAATATTCCCTACATATGCAAGAACATTACCTAAACCCTAAACCTAAAACCCTAAACCCTAAAACCTAAACCATGAACCCTAAACCCTACAAATATAAATAAAATGTCGAAAAACAAAAAAGTCGGTAAAACCCGTGTACTATAGGCCATAAATCGAAGAAAAAAAATGAGGAATATTCCCTACATATGCAAGAACATTACCTAAACCCTAAACCTAAAACCCTAAACCCTAAAACCTAAACCCTAAACCCTAAACCCTATAATTATAAATAAAATGTCGAAAAACAAAAAAGTCGGTAAAAACCGTGTACTATAGGCCATAAATCCAACAAAAAAAATGAGGAATATTCCCTACATATGCAAGAACATTACCTAAACGCTAAACCTATAACCCTAAACCATAAAACCTAAACCATGAACCCTAAACCCTACAAATATAAATAAAATGTCGAAAAACAAAAAAGTCGGTAAAAACCGTGTACTATAGGCCATAAATCCAAGAAAAAAAATGAGGAATATTCCCTACATATGCAAGAACATTACCTAAACCCTAAACCTTAAACCCTAAATCATAAAACCTAAACAATGAACCCTAAACCCTACAAATATTAATAAAATGTCGAAAAACAAAAAAGTCGGTAAAAACCGTGTACTATAGGCCATAAATCCAAGAAAAAAAATGAGGAATATTCCCTACATATGCAAGAACATTACCTAAACCCTAAACCTAAAACCCAAAACCCTAAAACCTAAACCATGAACCCTAAACCCTACAAATATAAATAAAATGTCGAAAAACAAAAAAGTCGGTAAAACCCGTGTACTATAGGCCATAAATCGAAGAAAAAAATTGAGGAATATTCCCTACATATGCAAGAACATTACCTAAACCCTAAACCTAAAACCCTAAACCCTCAAACCTAAACCCTAAACCCTAAACCCTATAATTATAAATAAAATGTCGAAAAACAAAAAAGTCGGTAAAAACCGTGTACTATAGGCCATAAATCCAACAAAAAAAATGAGGAATATTCCCTACATATGCAAGAACATTACCTAAACGCTAAACCTATAACCCTAAACCATAAAACCTAAACCATGAACCCTAAACCCTACAAATATAAATAAAATGTCGAAAAACAAAAAAGTCGGTAAAAACCGTGTACTATAGGCCATAAATCCAAGAAAAAAAATGAGGAATATTCCCTACATATGCAAGAACATTACCTAAACCCTAAACCTTAAACCCTAAATCATAAAACCTAAACAATGAACCCTAAACCCTACAAATATTAATAAAATGTCGAAAAACAAAAAAGTCGGTAAAAACCGTGTACTATAGGCCATAAATCCAAGAAAAAAAATGAGGAATATTCCCTACATATGCAAGAACATTACCTAAACCCTAAACCTAAAACCCTAAACCCTAAAACCTAAACCATGAACCCTAAACCCTACAAATATAAATAAAATGTCGAAAAACAAAAAAGTCGGTAAAACCCGTGTACTATAGGCCATAAATCGAAGAAAAAAATGAGGAATATTCCCTACATATGCAAGAACATTACCTAAACCCTAAACCTAAAACCCTAAACCCTAAAACCTAAACCCTAAACCCTAAACCCTATAATTATAAATAAAATGTCGAAAAACAAAAAAGTCGGTAAAAACCGTGTACTATAGGCCATAAATCCAACAAAAAAAATGAGGAATATTCCCTACATATGCAAGAACATTACCTAAACGCTAAACCTATAACCCTAAACCATAAAACCTAAACCATGAACCCTAAACCCTACAAATATAAATAAAATGTCGAAAAACAAAAAAGTCGGTAAAAACCGTGTACTATAGGCCATAAATCCAAGAAAAAAAATGAGGAATATTCCCTACATATGCAAGAACATTACCTAAACCCTAAACCTTAAACCCTAAATCATAAAACCTAAACAATGAACCCTAAACCCTACAAATATTAATAAAATGTCGAAAAACAAAAAAGTCGGTAAAAACCGTGTACTATAAGGCCATAAATCCAAGAAAAAAAATGAGGAATATTCCCTACATATGCAAGAACATTACCTAAACCCTAAACCTTAAACCCTAAACCCTAAAACCTAAACCATGAACCCTAAACCATACAAATATTAATAAAATGTCGAAAAACAAAAAAGTCGGTAAAAACCGTGTACTATAGGCCATAAATCCAAGAAAAAAAATGAGGAATATTCCCTACATATGCAAGAACATTACCTAAACCCTAAACCTTAAACCCTAAACCCTAAAACCTAAACCATGAACCCTAAACCATACAAATATTAATAAAATGTCGAAAAACAAAAAAGTCGGTAAAAACCGTGTACTATAGGCCATAAATCCAAGAAAAAAAATGAGGAATATTCCCTACATATGCAAGAACATTACCTAAACCCTAAACCTAAAACCCTAAACCCTAAAACCTAAACCATGAACCCCAAACCCTACAAATATAAATAAAATGTCGAAAAACAAAAAAGTCGGTAAAACACGTGTACTATAGGCCATAAATCGAAGAAAAAAAATGAGGAATATTCTCTACATATGCAAGAACATTATCTAAACCCTAAACCTAAAACCCTAAACCCTAAAACCTAAACCCTAAACCCTAAACCCTATAATTATAAATAAAATGTCGAAAAACAAAAAAATCGGTAAAAACCGTGTACTATAGGCCATAAATCCAAGAAAAAAAATGAGGAATATTCCCTACATATGCAAGAACATTACCTAAACCCTAAACCTTAAACCCTAAACCCTAAAACCTAAACCATGAACCCTAAACCATACAAATATTAATAAAATGTCAAAAAACAAAAAAGTCGGTAAAAACCGTGTACTATAGGCCATAAATCCAAGAAAAAAAATGAGGAATATTCTCTACATATGCAAGAACATTACCTAAACCCTAAACCTAAAACCCTAAACCCTAAAACCTAAACCATGAACCCTAAACCCTACAAATATAAATAAAATGTCGAAAAACAAAAAAGTCGGTAAAACCCGTGTACTATAGGCCATAAATCGAAGAAAAAAAATGAGGAATATTCCCTACATATGCAAGAACATTACCTAAACCCTAAACCTAAAACCCTAAACCCTAAAACCTAAACCCTATACCCTAAACCCTATAATTATAAATAAAATGTCGAAAAACAAAAAAGTCGGTAAAAACCGTGTACTATAGGCCATAAATCCAACAAAAAAATGAGGAATATTCCCTACATATGCAAGAACATTACCTAAACGCTAAACCTATAACCCTAAACCATAAAACCTAAACCATGAACCCTAAACCCTACAAATATAAATAAAATGTCGAAAAACAAAAAAGTCGGTAAAAACCGTGTACTATAGGCCATAAATCCAAGAAAAAAAATGAGGAATATTCCCTACATATGCAAGAACATTACCTAAACCCTAAACCTTAAACCCTAAATCATAAAACCTAAACAATGAACCCTAAACCCTACAAATATTAATAAAATGTCGAAAAACAAAAAAGTCGGTAAAAACCGTGTACTATAGGCCATAAATCCAAGAAAAAAAATGAGGAATATTCCCTACATATGTAAGAACATTACCTAAACCCTAAACCTTAAACCCTAAACCCTAAAACCTAAACCATGAACCCTAAACCATACAAATATTAATAAAATGTCGAAAAACAAAAAAGTCGGTAAAAACCGTGTACTATAGGCCATAAATCCAAGAAAAAAAATGAGGAATATTCCCTACATATGCAAGAACATTACCTAAACCCTAAACCTTAAACCCTAAACCCTAAAACCTAAACCATGAACCCTAAACCATACAAATATTAATAAAATGTCGAAAAACAAAAAAGTCGGTAAAAACCGTGTACTATAGGCCATAAATCCAAGAAAAAAAATGAGGAATATTCCCTACATATGCAAGAACATTACCTAAACCCTAAACCTAAAACCCTAAACCCTAAAACCTAAACCATGAACCCCAAACCCTAGAAATATAAATAAAATGTCGAAAAACAAAAAAGTCGGTAAAACCCGTGTACTATAGGCCATAAATCGAAGAAAAAAAATGAGGAATATTCCCTACATATGCAAGAACATTACCTAAACCCTAAACCTAAAACCCTAAACCCTAAAACCTAAACCCTAAACCCTAAACCCTATAATTATAAATAAAATGTCGAAAAACAAAAAAATCGGTAAAAACCGTGTACTATAGGCCATAAATCCAAGAAAAAAAATGAGGAATATTCCCTACATATGCAAGAACATTACCTAAACCCTAAACCTTAAACCCTAAACCCTAAAACCTAAACCATGAACCCTAAACCATACAAATATTAATAAAATGTCAAAAAACAAAAAAGTCGGTAAAAACCGTGTACTATAGGCCATAAATCCAAGAAAAAAAATGAGGAATATTCTCTACATATGCAAGAACATTACCTAAACCCTAAACCTAAAACCCTAAACCCTAAAACCTAAACCATGAACCCTAAACCCTACAAATATAAATAAAATGTCGAAAAACAAAAAAGTCGGTAAAACCCGTGTACTATAGGCCATAAATCGAAGAAAAAAAATGAGGAATATTCCCTACATATGCAAGAACATTACCTAAACCCTAAACCTAAAACCCTAAACCCTAAAACCTAAACCCTATACCCTAAACCCTATAATTATAAATAAAATGTCGAAAAACAAAAAAGTCGGTAAAAACCGTGTACTATAGGCCATAAATCCAACAAAAAAAATGAGGAATATTCCCTACATATGCAAGAACATTACCTAAACGCTAAACCTATAACCCTAAACCATAAAACCTAAACCATGAACCCTAAACCCTACAAATATAAATAAAATGTCGAAAAACAAAAAAGTCGGTAAAAACCGTGTACTATAGGCCATAAATCCAAGAAAAAAAATGAGGAATATTCCCTACATATGCAAGAACATTACCTAAACCCTAAACCTTAAACCCTAAATCATAAAACCTAAACAATGAACCCTAAACCCTACAAATATTAATAAAATGTCGAAAAACAAAAAAGTCGGTAAAAACCGTGTACTATAGGCCATAAATCCAAGAAAAAAAATGAGGAATATTCCCTACATATGTAAGAACATTACCTAAACCCTAAACCTTAAACCCTAAACCCTAAAACCTAAACCATGAACCCTAAACCATACAAATATTAATAAAATGTCGAAAAACAAAAAAGTCGGTAAAAACCGTGTACTATAGGCCATAAATCCAAGAAAAAAAATGAGGAATATTCCCTACATATGCAAGAACATTACCTAAACCCTAAACCTTAAACCCTAAACCCTAAAACCTAAACCATGAACCCTAAACCATACAAATATTAATAAAATGTCGAAAAACAAAAAAGTCGGTGAAAACCGTGTACTATAGGCCATAAATCCAAGAAAAAAAATGAGGAATATTCCCTACATATGCAAGAACATTACCTAAACCCTAAACCTAAAACCCTAAACCCTAAAACCTAAACCATGAACCCCAAACCCTAGAAATATAAATAAAATGTCGAAAAACAAAAAAGTCGGTAAAACCCGTGTACTATAGGCCATAAATCGAAGAAAAAAAATGAGGAATATTCCCTACATATGCAAGAACATTACCTAAACCCTAAACCTAAAACCCTAAACCCTAAAACCTAAACCCTAAACCCTAAACCCTATAATTATAAATAAAATGTTGAAAAACAAAAAAATCGGTAAAAACCGTGTACTATAGGCCATAAATCCAAGAAAAAAAATGAGGAATATTCCCTACATATGCAAGAACATTACCTAAACCCTAAACCTTAAACCCTAAACCCTAAAACCTAAACCATGAACCCTAAACCATACAAATATTAATAAAATGTCGAAAAACAAAAAAGTCGGTAAAAACCGTGTACTATAGGCCATAAATCCAAGAAAAAAAATGAGGAATATTCCCTACATATGCAAGAACATTACCTAAACCCTAAACCTAAAACCCTAAACCCTAAAACCTAAACCATGAACCCTAAACCCTACAAATATAAATAAAATGTCGAAAAACAAAAAAGTCGGTAAAACCCGTGTACTATAGGCCATAAATCGAAGAAAAAAAATGAGGAGTATTCCCTACATATGCAAGAACAATACCTAAACCCTAAACCTAAAACCCTAAACCCTAAAACCTAAACCCTAAACCCTAAACCCTATAATTATAAATAAAATGTCGAAAAACAAAAAAGTCGGTAAAAACCGTGTACTATAGGCCATAAATCCAAGAAAAAAAATGAGGAATATTCCCTACATATGCAAGAACATTACCTAAACCCTAAACCTTAAACCCTAAACCCTAAAACCTAAACCATGAACCCTAAACCATACAAATATTAATAAAATGTCGAAAAACAAAAAAGTCGGTAAAAACCGTGTACTATAGGCCATAAATCCAAGAAAAAAAATGAGGAATATTCCCTACATATGCAAGAACATTACCTAAACCCTAAACCTAAAACCCTAAACCCTAAAACCTAAACCATGAACCCTAAACCCTACAAATATAAATAAAATGTCGAAAAACAAAAAAGTCGGTAAAACCCGTGTACTATAGGCCATAAATCGAAGAAAAAAAATGAGGAGTATTCCCTACATATGCAAGAACAATACCTAAACCCTAAACCTAAAACCCTAAACCCTAAAACCTAAACCCTAAACCCTAAACCCTATAATTATAAATAAAATGTCGAAAAACAAAAAAGTCGGTAAAAACCGTGTACTATAGGCCATAAATCCAAGAAAAAAAATGAGGAATATTCCCTACATATGCAAGAACATTACCTAAACCCTAAACCTTAAACCCTAAACCCTAAAACCTAAACCATGAACCCTAAACCATACAAATATTAATAAAATGTCGAAAAACAAAAAAGTCGGTAAAAACCGTGTACTATAGGCCATAAATCCAAGAAAAAAAATGAGGAATATTCCCTACATATGCAAGAACATTACCTAAACCCTAAACCTAAAACCCTAAACCCTAAAACCTAAACCATGAACCCCAAACCCTACAAATATAAATAAAATGTCGAAAAACAAAAAAGTCGGTAAAACCCGTGTACTATAGGCCATAAATCGAAGAAAAAAAATGAGGAATATTCCCTACATATGCAAGAACATTACCTAAACCCTAAACCTAAAACCCTAAACCCTAAAACCTAAACCCTATACCCTAAACCCTATAATTATAAATAAAATGTCGAAAAACAAAAAAGTCGGTAAAAACCGTGTACTATAGGCCATAAATCCAACAAAAAAAATGAGGAATATTCCCTACATATGCAAGAACATTACCTAAACGCTAAACCTATAACCCTAAACCATAAAACCTAAACCATGAACCCTAAACCCTACAAATATAAATAAAATGTCGAAAAACAAAAAAGTCGGTAAAAACCGTGTACTATAGGCCATAAATCCAAGAAAAAAAATGAGGAATATTCCCTACATATGCAAGAACATTACCTAAACCCTAAACCTTAAACCCTAAATCATAAAACCTAAACAATGAACCCTAAACCCTACAAATATTAATAAAATGTCGAAAAACAAAAAAGTCGGTAAAAACCGTGTACTATAGGCCATAAATCCAAGAAAAAAAATGAGGAATATTCCCTACATATGTAAGAACATTACCTAAACCCTAAACCTTAAACCCTAAACCCTAAAACCTAAACCATGAACCCTAAACCATACAAATATTAATAAAATGTCGAAAAACAAAAAAGTCGGTAAAAACCGTGTACTATAGGCCATAAATCCAAGAAAAAAAATGAGGAATATTCCCTACATATGCAAGAACATTACCTAAACCCTAAACCTTAAACCCTAAACCCTAAAACCTAAACCATGAACCCTAAACCATACAAATATTAATAAAATGTCGAAAAACAAAAAAGTCGGTGAAAACCGTGTACTATAGGCCATAAATCCAAGAAAAAAAATGAGGAATATTCCCTACATATGCAAGAACATTACCTAAACCCTAAACCTAAAACCCTAAACCCTAAAACCTAAACCATGAACCCCAAACCCTAGAAATATAAATAAAATGTCGAAAAACAAAAAAGTCGGTAAAACCCGTGTACTATAGGCCATAAATCGAAGAAAAAAAATGAGGAATATTCCCTACATATGCAAGAACATTACCTAAACCCTAAACCTAAAACCCTAAACCCTAAAACCTAAACCCTAAACCCTAAACCCTATAATTATAAATAAAATGTTGAAAAACAAAAAAATCGGTAAAAACCGTGTACTATAGGCCATAAATCCAAGAAAAAAAATGAGGAATATTCCCTACATATGCAAGAACATTACCTAAACCCTAAACCTTAAACCCTAAACCCTAAAACCTAAACCATGAACCCTAAACCATACAAATATTAATAAAATGTCGAAAAACAAAAAAGTCGGTAAAAACCGTGTACTATAGGCCATAAATCCAAGAAAAAAAATGAGGAATATTCCCTACATATGCAAGAACATTACCTAAACCCTAAACCTAAAACCCTAAACCCTAAAACCTAAACCATGAACCCTAAACCCTACAAATATAAATAAAATGTCGAAAAACAAAAAAGTCGGTAAAACCCGTGTACTATAGGCCATAAATCGAAGAAAAAAAATGAGGAGTATTCCCTACATATGCAAGAACAATACCTAAACCCTAAACCTAAAACCCTAAACCCTAAAACCTAAACCCTAAACCCTAAACCCTATAATTATAAATAAAATGTCGAAAAACAAAAAAGTCGGTAAAAACCGTGTACTATAGGCCATAAATCCAAGAAAAAAAATGAGGAATATTCCCTACATATGCAAGAACATTACCTAAACCCTAAACCTTAAACCCTAAACCCTAAAACCTAAACCATGAACCCTAAACCATACAAATATTAATAAAATGTCGAAAAACAAAAAAGTCGGTAAAAACCGTGTACTATAGGCCATAAATCCAAGAAAAAAAATGAGGAATATTCCCTACATATGCAAGAACATTACCTAAACCCTAAACCTAAAACCCTAAACCCTAAAACCTAAACCATGAACCCCAAACCCTACAAATATAAATAAAATGTCGAAAAACAAAAAAGTCGGTAAAACCCGTGTACTATAGGCCATAAATCGAAGAAAAAAAATGAGGAATATTCCCTACATATGCAAGAACATTATCTAAACCCTAAACCTAAAACCCTAAACCCTAAACCCTAAACCCTAAACCCTATAATTATAAATAAAATGTCGAAAAACAAAAAAATCGGTAAAAACCGTGTATATAGGCCATAAATCCAAGAAAAAAAATGAGGAATATTCCCTACATATGCAAGAACATTACCTAAACCCTAAACCTTAAACCCTAAACCCTAAAACCTAAACCATGAACCCTAAACCCTAAAACCTAAACCATGAACCCTAAACCATACAAATATTAATAAAATGTCGAAAAACAAAAAAGTCGGTAAAAACCGTGTACTATAGGCCATAAATCCAAGAAAAAAAATGAGGAATATTCCCTACATATGCAAGAACATTACCTAAACCCTAAACCTTAAACCCTAAACCCTAAAACCTAAACCATGAACTCTAAACCATACAAATATTAATAAAATGTCGAAAAACAAAAAAGTCGGTAAAAACCGTGTACTATAGGCCATAAATCCAAGAAAAAAAATGAGGAATATTCCCTACATATGCAAGAACATTACCTAAACCCTAAACCTAAAACCCTAAACCCTAAAACCTAAACCATGAACCCCAAACCCTACAAATATAAATAAAATGTCGAAAAACAAAAAAGTCGGTAAAACCCGTGTACTATAGGCCATAAATCGAAGAAAAAAATGAGGAATATTCCCTACATATGCAAGAACATTACCTAAAGCCTAAACCTAAAACCCTAAACCCTAAAACCTAAACCCTAAACCCTAAACCCTATAATTATAAATAAAATGTTGAAAAACAAAAAAATCGGTAAAAACCGTGTACTATAGGCCATAAATCCAAGAAAAAAAATGAGGAATATTCCCTACATATGCAAGAACATTACCTAAACCCTAAACCTTAAACCCTAAACCCTAAAACCTAAACCATGAACCCTAAACCATACAAATATTAATAAAATGTCGAAAAACAAAAAAGTCGGTAAAAACCGTGTACTATAGGCCATAAATCCAAGAAAAAAAATGAGGAATATTCCCTACATATGCAAGAACATTACCTAAACCCTAAACCTAAAACCCTAAACCCTAAAACCTAAACCATGAACCCTAAACCCTACAAATATAAATAAAATGTCGAAAAACAAAAAAGTCGGTAAAACCCGTGTACTATAGGCCATAAATCGAAGAAAAAAAATGAGGAGTATTCCCTACATATGCAAGAACATTACCTAAACCCTAAACCTAAAACCCTAAACCCTAAAACCTAAACCCTAAACCCTAAACCCTATAATTATAAATAAAATGTCGAAAAACAAAAAAGTCGGTAAAAACCGTGTACTATAGGCCATAAATCCAACAAAAAAAATGAGGAATATTCCCTACATATGCAAGAACATTACCTAAACCCTAAACCTAAAACCCTAAACCCTAAAACCTAAACCATGAACCCCAAACCCTACAAATATAAATAAAATGTCGAAAAACAAAAAAGTCGGTAAAACCCGTGTACTATAGGCCATAAATCGAAGAAAAAAAATGAGGAATATTCCCTACATATGCAAGAACATTATCTAAACCCTAAACCTAAAACCCTAAACCCTAAAACCTAAACCCTAAACCCTAAACCCTATAATTATAAATAAAATGTCGAAAAACAAAAAAATCGGTAAAAACCGTGTATATAGGCCATAAATCCAAGAAAAAAAATGAGGAATATTCCCTACATATGCAAGAACATTACCTAAACCCTAAACCTTAAACCCTAAACCCTAAAACCTAAACCATGAACCCTAAACCCTAAAACCTAAACCATGAACCCTAAACCATACAAATATTAATAAAATGTCGAAAAACAAAAAAGTCGGTAAAAACCGTGTACTATAGGCCATAAATCCAAGAAAAAAAATGAGGAATATTCCCTACATATGCAAGAACATTACCTAAACCCTAAACCTTAAACCCTAAACCCTAAAACCTAAACCATGAACCCTAAACCATACAAATATTAATAAAATGTCGAAAAACAAAAAAGTCGGTAAAAACCGTGTACTATAGGCCATAAATCCAAGAAAAAAAATGAGGAATATTCCCTACATATGCAAGAACATTACCTAAACCCTAAACCTAAAACCCTAAACCCTAAAACCTAAACCATGAACCCCAAACCCTACAAATATAAATAAAATGTCGAAAAACAAAAAAGTCGGTAAAACCCGTGTACTATAGGCCATAAATCGAAGAAAAAAAATGAGGAATATTCCCTACATATGCAAGAACATTACCTAAACCCTAAACCTAAAACCCTAAACCCTAAACCCTAAACCCTATAATTATAAATAAAATGTTGAAAAACAAAAAAATCGGTAAAAACCGTGTACTATAGGCCATAAATCCAAGAAAAAAAATGAGGAATATTCCCTACATATGCAAGAACATTACCTAAACCCTAAACCTTAAACCCTAAACCCTAAAACCTAAACCATGAACCCTAAACCATACAAATATTAATAGAATGTCGAAAAACAAAAAAGTCGGTAAAAACCGTGTACTATAGGCCATAAATCCAAGAAAAAAAAATGAGGAATATTCCCTACATATGCAAGAACATTACCTAAACCCTAAACCTAAAACCCTAAACCCTAAAACCTAAACCATGAACCCTAAACCCTACAAATATAAATAAAATGTCGAAAAACAAAAAAGTCGGTAAAACCCGTGTACTATAGGCCATAAATCGAAGAAAAAAAATGAGGAGTATTCCCTACATATGCAAGAACATTACCTAAACCCTAAACCTAAAACCCTAAACCCTAAAACCTAAACCCTAAACCCTAAACCCTATAATTATAAATAAAATGTCGAAAAACAAAAAAGTCGGTAAAAACCGTGTACTATAGGCCATAAATCCAACAAAAAAAATGAGGAATATTCCCTACATATGCAAGAACATTACCTAAACGCTAAACCTATAACCCTAAACCATAAAACCTAAACCATGAACCCTAAACCCTACAAATATAAATAAAATGTCGAAAAACAAAAAAGTCGGTAAAAACCGTGTACTATAGGCCATAAATCCAAGAAAAAAAATGAGGAATATTCCCTACATATGCAAGAACATTACCTAAACCCTAAACCTTAAACCCTAAATCATAAAACCTAAACAATGAACCCTAAACCCTACAAATATTAATAAAATGTCGAAAAACAAAAAAGTCGGTAAAAACCGTGTACTATAGGCCATAAATCCAAGAAAAAAAATGAGGAATATTCCCTACATATGCAAGAACATTACCTAAACCCTAAACCTTAAACCCTAAACCCTAAAACCTAAACCATGAACCCTAAACCATACAAATATTAATAAAATGTCGAAAATCAAAAAAGTCGGTAAAAACCGTGTACTATAGGCCATAAATCCAAGAAAAAAAATGAGGAATATTCCCTACATATGCAAGAACATTACCTAAACCCTAAACCTTAAACCCTAAACCCTAAAACCTAAACCATGAACCCTAAACCATACAAATATTAATAAAATGTCGAAAAACAAAAAAGTCGGTAAAAACCGTGTACTATAGGCCATAAATCCAAGAAAAAAAATGAGGAATATTCCCTACATATGCAAGAACATTACCTAAACCCTAAACCTAAAACCCTAAACCCTAAAACCTAAACCATGAACCCCAAACCCTACAAATATAAATAAAATGTCGAAAAACAAAAAAGTCGGTAAAACCCGTGTACTATAGGCCATAAATCGAAGAAAAAAAATGAGGAATATTCCCTACATATGCAAGAACATTATCTAAACCCTAAACCTAAAACCCTAAACCCTAAAACCTAAACCCTAAACCCTAAACCCTATAATTATAAATAAAATGTCGAAAAACAAAAAAATCGGTAAAAACCGTGTATATAGGCCATAAATCCAAGAAAAAAAATGAGGAATATTCCCTACATATGCAAGAACATTACCTAAACCCTAAACCTTAAACCCTAAACCCTAAAACCTAAACCATGAACCCTAAACCCTAAAACCTAAACCATGAACCCTAAACCCTAAAACCTAAACCATGAACCCTAAACCATACAAATATTAATAAAATGTCGAAAAACAAAAAAGTCGGTAAAAACCGTGTACTATAGGCCATAAATCCAAGAAAAAAAATGAGGAATATTCCCTACATATGCAAGAACATTACCTAAACCCTAAACCTTAAACCCTAAACCCTAAAACCTAAACCATGAACCCTAAACCATACAAATATTAATAAAATGTCGAAAAACAAAAAAGTCGGTAAAAACCGTGTACTATAGGCCATAAATCCAAGAAAAAAAATGAGGAATATTCCCTACATATGCAAGAACATTACCTAAACCCTAAACCTAAAACCCTAAACCCTAAAACCTAAACCATGAACCCTAAACCCTACAAATATAAATAAAATGTCGAAAAACAAAAAAGTCGGTAAAACCCGTGTACTATAGGCCATAAATCGAAGAAAAAAAATGAGGAATATTCCCTACATATGCAAGAACATTACCTAAACCCTAAACCTAAAACCCTAAACCCTAAAACCTAAACCCTATACCCTAAACCCTATAATTATAAATAAAATATCGAAAAACAAAAAAGTCGGTAAAAACCGTGTACTATAGGCCATAAATCCAACAAAAAAAATGAGGAATATTCCCTACATATGCAAGAACATTACCTAAACGCTAAACCTATAACCCTAAACCATAAAACCTAAACCATGAACCCTAAACCCTACAAATATAAATAAAATGTCGAAAAACAAAAAAGTCGGTAAAAACCGTGTACTATAGGCCATAAATCCAAGAAAAAAAATGAGGAATATTCCCTACATATGCAAGAACATTACCTAAACCCTAAATCATAAAACCTAAACAATGAACCCTAAACCCTACAAATATTAATAAAATGTCGAAAAACAAAAAAGTCGGTAAAAACCGTGTACTATAGGCCATAAATCCAAGAAAAAAAATGAGGAATATTCCCTACATATGTAAGAACATTACCTAAACCCTAAACCTTAAACCCTAAACCCTAGAACCTAAACCATGAACCCTAAACCATACAAATATTAATAAAATGTCGAAAAACAAAAAAGTCGGTAAAAACCGTGTACTATAGGCCATAAATCCAAGAAAAAAAATGAGGAATATTCCCTACATATGCAAGAACATTACCTAAACCCTAAACCTTAAACCCTAAACCCTAAAACCTAAACCATGAACCCTAAACCATACAAATATTAATAAAATGTCGAAAAACAAAAAAGTCGGTAAAAACCGTGTACTATAGGCCATAAATCCAAGAAAAAAAATGAGGAATATTCCCTACATATGCAAGAACATTACCTAAACCCTAAACCTAAAACCCTAAACCCTAAAACCTAAACCATGAACCCTAAACCCTACAAATATAAATAAAATGTCGAAAAACAAAAAAGTCGGTAAAACCCGTGTACTATAGGCCATAAATCGAAGAAAAAAAATGAGGAATATTCCCTACATATGCAAGAACATTACCTAAACCCTAAACCTAAAACCCTAAACCCTAAAACCTAAACCCTATACCCTAAACCCTATAATTATAAATAAAATATCGAAAAACAAAAAAGTCGGTAAAAACCGTGTACTATAGGCCATAAATCCAACAAAAAAAATGAGGAATATTCCCTACATATGCAAGAACATTACCTAAACGCTAAACCTATAACCCTAAACCATAAAACCTAAACCATGAACCCTAAACCCTACAAATATAAATAAAATGTCGAAAAACAAAAAAGTCGGTAAAAACCGTGTACTATAGGCCATAAATCCAAGAAAAAAAATGAGGAATATTCCCTACATATGCAAGAACATTACCTAAACCCTAAATCATAAAACCTAAACAATGAACCCTAAACCCTACAAATATTAATAAAATGTCGAAAAACAAAAAAGTCGGTAAAAACCGTGTACTATAGGCCATAAATCCAAGAAAAAAAATGAGGAATATTCCCTACATATGTAAGAACATTACCTAAACCCTAAACCTTAAACCCTAAACCCTAGAACCTAAACCATGAACCCTAAACCATACAAATATTAATAAAATGTCGAAAAACAAAAAAGTCGGTAAAAACCGTGTACTATAGGCCATAAATCCAAGAAAAAAAATGAGGAATATTCCCTACATATGCAAGAACATTACCTAAACCCTAAACCTTAAACCCTAAACCCTAAAACCTAAACCATGAACCCTAAACCATACAAATATTAATAAAATGTCGAAAAACAAAAAAGTCGGTAAAAACCGTGTACTATAGGCCATAAATCCAAGAAAAAAAATGAGGAATATTCCCTACATATGCAAGAACATTACCTAAACCCTAAACCTAAAACCCTAAACCCTAAAACCTAAACCATGAACCCTAAACCCTACAAATATAAATAAAATGTCGAAAAACAAAAAAGTCGGTAAAACCCGTGTACTATAGGCCATAAATCGAAGAAAAAAAATGAGGAATATTCCCTACATATGCAAGAACATTACCTAAACCCTAAACCTAAAACCCTAAACCCTAAAACCTAAACCCTATACCCTAAACCCTATAATTATAAATAAAATGTCGAAAAACAAAAAAGTCGGTAAAAACCGTGTACTATAGGCCATAAATCCAACAAAAAAAATGAGGAATATTCCCTACATATGCAAGAACATTACCTAAACGCTAAACCTATAACCCTAAACCATAAAACCTAAACCATGAACCCTAAACCCTACAAATATAAATAAAATGTCGAAAAACAAAAAAGTCGGTAAAAACCGTGTACTATAGGCCATAAATCCAAGAAAAAAAATGAGGAATATTCCCTACATATGCAAGAACATTACCTAAACCCTAAATCATAAAACCTAAACAATGAACCCTAAACCCTACAAATATTAATAAAATGTCGAAAAACAAAAAAGTCGGTAAAAACCGTGTACTATAGGCCATAAATCCAAGAAAAAAAATGAGGAATATTCCCTACATATGTAAGAACATTACCTAAACCCTAAACCTTAAACCCTAAACCCTAAAACCTAAACCATGAACCCTAAACCATACAAATATTAATAAAATGTCGAAAAACAAAAAAGTCGGTAAAAACCGTGTACTATAGGCCATAAATCCAAGAAAAAAAATGAGGAATATTCCCTACATATGCAAGAACATTACCTAAAACCTAAACCATGAACCCTAAACCATACAAATATTAATAAAATGTCGAAAAACAAAAAAGTCGGTAAAAACCGTGTACTATAGGCCATAAATCCAAGAAAAAAAATGAGGAATATTCCCTACATATGCAAGAACATTACCTAAACCCTAAACCTAAAACCCTAAACCCTAAAACCTAAACCATGAACCCTAAACCCTACAAATATAAATAAAATGTCGAAAAACAAAAAAGTCGGTAAAACCCGTGTACTATAGGCCATAAATCGAAGAAAAAAAATGAGGAATATTCCCTACATATGCAAGAACATTACCTAAACCCTAAACCTAAAACCCTAAACCCTAAAACCTAAACCCTATACCCTAAACCCTATAATTATAAATAAAATGTCGAAAAACAAAAAAGTCGGTAAAAACCGTGTACTATAGGCCATAAATCCAACAAAAAAAATGAGGAATATTCCCTACATATGCAAGAACATTACCTAAACGCTAAACCTATAACCCTAAACCATAAAACCTAAACCATGAACCCTAAACCCTACAAATATAAATAAAATGTCGAAAAACAAAAAAGTCGGTAAAAACCGTGTACTATAGGCCATAAATCCAAGAAAAAAAATGAGGAATATTCCATACATATGCAAGAACATTACCTAAACCCTAAATCATAAAACCTAAACAATGAACCCTAAACCCTACAAATATTAATAAAATGTCGAAAAACAAAAAAGTCGGTAAAAACCGTGTACTATAGGCCATAAATCCAAGAAAAAAAATGAGGAATATTCCCTACATATGTAAGAACATTACCTAAACCCTAAACCTTAAACCCTAAACCCTAAAACCTAAACCATGAACCCTAAACCATACAAATATTAATAAAATGTCGAAAAACAAAAAAGTCGGTAAAAACCGTGTACTATAGGCCATAAATCCAAGAAAAAAAATGAGGAATATTCCCTACATATGCAAGAACATTACCTAAAACCTAAACCATGAACCCTAAACCATACAAATATTAATAAAATGTCGAAAAACAAAAAAGTCGGTAAAAACGTGTACTATAGGCCATAAATCCAAGAAAAAAAATGAGGAATATTCCCTACATATGCAAGAACATTACCTAAACCCTAAACCTAAAACCCTAAACCCTAAAACCTAAACCATGAACCCTAAACCCTACAAATATAAATAAAATGTCGAAAAACAAAAAAGTCGGTAAAACCCGTGTACTATAGGCCATAAATCGAAGAAAAAAAATGAGGAATATTCCCTACATATGCAAGAACATTACCTAAACCCTAAACCTAAAACCCTAAACCCTAAAACCTAAACCCTATACCCTAAACCCTATAATTATAAATAAAATGTCGAAAAACAAAAAAGTCGGTAAAAACCGTGTACTATAGGCCATAAATCCAACAAAAAAAATGAGGAATATTCCCTACATATGCAAGAACATTACCTAAACACTAAACCTATAACCCTAAACCATAAAACCTAAACCATGAACCCTAAACCCTACAAATATAAATAAAATGTCGAAAAACAAAAAAGTCGGTAAAAACCGTGTACTATAGGCCATAAATCCAAGAAAAAAAATGAGGAATATTCCCTACATATGCAAGAACATTACCTAAACCCTAAATCATAAAACCTAAACAATGAACCCTAAACCCTACAAATATTAATAAAATGTCGAAAAACAAAAAAGTCGGTAAAAACCGTGTACTATAGGCCATAAATCCAAGAAAAAAAATGAGGAATATTCCCTACATATGTAAGAACATTACCTAAACCCTAAACCTTAAACCTTAAACCCTAAACCCTAAAACCTAAACCATGAACCCTAAACCATACAAATATTAATAAAATGTCGAAAAACAAAAAAGTCGGTAAAAACCGTGTACTATAGGCCATAAATCCAAGAAAAAAAATGAGGAATATTCCCTACATATGCAAGAACATTACCTAAACCCTAAACCTTAAACCCTAAACCCTAAAACCTAAACCATGAACCCTAAACCATACAAATATTAATAAAATGTCGAAAAACAAAAAAGTCGGTAAAAACCGTGTACTATAGGCCATAAATCCAAGAAAAAAAATGAGGAATATTCCCTACATATGCAAGAACATTACCTAAACCCTAAACCTAAAACCCTAAACCCTAAAACCTAAACCATGAACCCTAAACCCTACAAATATAAATAAAATGTCGAAAAACAAAAAAGTCGGTAAAACCCGTGTACTATAGGCCATAAATCGAAGAAAAAAAATGAGGAATATTCCCTACATATGCAAGAACATTACCTAAACCCTAAACCTAAAACCCTAAACCCTAAAACCTAAACCCTATACCCTAAACCCTATAATTATAAATAAAATGTCGAAAAACAAAAAAGTCGGTAAAAACCGTGTACTATAGGCCATAAATCCAACAAAAAAAATGAGGAATATTCCCTACATATGCAAGAACATTACCTAAACGCTAAACCTATAACCCTAAACCATAAAACCTAAACCATGAACCCTAAACCCTACAAATATAAATAAAATGTCGAAAAACAAAAAAGTCGGTAAAAACCGTGTACTATAGGCCATAAATCCAAGAAAAAAAATGAGGAATATTCCCTACATATGCAAGAACATTACCTAAACCCTAAATCATAAAACCTAAACAATGAACCCTAAACCCTACAAATATTAATAAAATGTCGAAAAACAAAAAAGTCGGTAAAAACCGTGTACTATAGGCCATAAATCCAAGAAAAAAAATGAGGAATATTCCCTACATATGTAAGAACATTACCTAAACCCTAAACCTTAAACCCTAAACCCTAAAACCTAAACCATGAACCCTAAACCATACAAATATTAATAAAATGTCGAAAAACAAAAAAGTCGGTAAAAACCGTGTACTATAGGCCATAAATCCAAGAAAAAAAATGAGGAATATTCCCTACATATGCAAGAACATTACCTAAACCCTAAACCTTAAACCCTAAACCCTAAAACCTAAACCATGAACCCTAAACCATACAAATATTAATAAAATGTCGAAAAACAAAAAAGTCGGTAAAAACCGTGTACTATAGGCCATAAATCCAAGAAAAAAAATGAGGAATATTCCCTACATATGCAAGAACATTACCTAAACCCTAAACCTAAAACCCTAAACCCTAAAACCTAAACCATGAACCCTAAACCCTACAAATATAAATAAAATGTCGAAAAACAAAAAAGTCGGTAAAACCCGTGTACTATAGGCCATAAATCGAAGAAAAAAAATGAGGAATATTCCCTACATATGCAAGAACATTACCTAAACCCTAAACCTAAAACCCTAAACCCTAAAACCTAAACCCTATACCCTAAACCCTATAATTATAAATAAAATGTCGAAAAACAAAAAAGTCGGTAAAAACCGTGTACTATAGGCCATAAATCCAACAAAAAAAATGAGGAATATTCCCTACATATGCAAGAACATTACCTAAACGCTAAACCTATAACCCTAAACCATAAAACCTAAACCATGAACCCTAAACCCTACAAATATAAATAAAATGTCGAAAAACAAAAAAGTCGGTAAAAACCGTGTACTATAGGCCATAAATCCAAGAAAAAAAATGAGGAATATTCCCTACATATGCAAGAACATTACCTAAACCCTAAATCATAAAACCTAAACAATGAACCCTAAACCCTACAAATATTAATAAAATGTCGAAAAACAAAAAAGTCGGTAAAAACCGTGTACTATAGGCCATAAATCCAAGAAAAAAAATGAGGAATATTCCCTACATATGTAAGAACATTACCTAAACCCTAAACCTTAAACCCTAAACCCTAAAACCTAAACCATGAACCCTAAACCATACAAATATTAATAAAATGTCGAAAAACAAAAAAGTCGGTAAAAACCGTGTACTATAGGCCATAAATCCAAGAAAAAAAATGAGGAATATTCCCTACATATGCAAGAACATTACCTAAACCCTAAACCTTAAACCCTAAACCCTAAAACCTAAACCATGAACCCTAAACCATACAAATATTAATAAAATGTCGAAAAACAAAAAAGTCGGTAAAAACCGTGTACTATAGGCCATAAATCCAAGAAAAAAAATGAGGAATATTCCCTACATATGCAAGAACATTACCTAAACCCTAAACCTAAAACCCTAAACCCTAAAACCTAAACCATGAACCCCAAACCCTACAAATATAAATAAAATGTCGAAAAACAAAAAAGTCGGTAAAACCCGTGTACTATAGGCCATAAATCGAAGAAAAAAAATGAGGAATATTCCCTACATATGCAAGAACATTACCTAAACCCTAAACCTAAAACCCTAAACCCTAAAACCTAAACCCTAAACCCTAAACCCTATAATTATAAATAAAATGTCGAAAAACAAAAAAATCGGTAAAAACCGTGTACTATAGGCCATAAATCCAAGAAAAAAAATGAGGAATATTCCCTACATATGCAAGAACATTACCTAAACCCTAAACCTTAAACCCTAAACCCTAAAACCTAAACCATGAACCCTAAACCATACAAATATTAATAAAATGTCGAAAAACAAAAAAGTCGGTAAAAACCGTGTACTATAGGCCATAAATCCAAGAAAAAAAATGAGGAATATTCCCTACATATGCAAGAACATTACCTAAACCCTAAACCTAAAACCCTAAACCCTAAAACCTAAACCATGAACCCTAAACCCTACAAATATAAATAAAATGTCGAAAAACAAAAAAGTCGGTAAAACCCGTGTACTATAGGCCATAAATCGAAGAAAAAAAATGAGGAATATTCCCTACATATGCAAGAACATTACCTAAACCCTAAACCTAAAACCCTAAACCCTAAAACCTAAACCCTAAACCCTAAACCCTATAATTATAAATAAAATGTCGAAAAACAAAAAAGTCGGTAAAAACCGTGTACTATAGGCCATAAATCCAACAAAAAAAATGAGGAATATTCCCTACATATGCAAGAACATTACCTAAACGCTAAACCTATAACCCTAAACCATAAAACCTAAACCATGAACCCTAAACCCTACAAATATAAATAAAATGTCGAAAAACAAAAAAGTCGGTAAAAACCGTGTACTATAGGCCATAAATCCAAGAAAAAAAATGAGGAATATTCCCTACATATGCAAGAACATTACCTAAACCCTAAACCTTAAACCCTAAATCATAAAACCTAAACAATGAACCCTAAACCCTACAAATATTAATAAAATGTCGAAAAACAAAAAAGTCGGTAAAAACCGTGTACTATAGGCCATAAATCCAAGAAAAAAAATGAGGAATATTCCCTACATATGCAAGAACATTACCTAAACCCTAAACCTTAAACCCTAAACCCTAAAACCTAAACCATGAACCCTAAACCATACAAATATTAATAAAATGTCGAAAAACAAAAAAGTCGGTAAAAACCGTGTACTATAGGCCATAAATCCAAGAAAAAAAATGAGGAA
This sequence comes from Primula vulgaris, assembly GCA_963920805.1. Taxonomy (NCBI): domain Eukaryota; kingdom Viridiplantae; phylum Streptophyta; class Magnoliopsida; order Ericales; family Primulaceae; genus Primula; species Primula vulgaris. The sequence continues at coordinate 100,149 of CAWUCN010000018.1, forward strand.
TATTCCCTACATATGCAAGAACATTACCTAAACCCTAAACCTAAAACCCTAAACCCTAAAACCTAAACCATGAACCCTAAACCCTACAAATATAAATAAAATGTCGAAAAACAAAAAAGTCGGTAAAACCCGTGTACTATAGGCCATAAATCGAAGAAAAAAAATGAGGAATATTCCCTACATATGCAAGAACATTACCTAAACCCTAAACCTAAAACCCTAAACCCTAAAACCTAAACCCTATACCCTAAACCCTATAATTATAAATAAAATGTCGAAAAACAAAAAAGTCGGTAAAAACCGTGTACTATAGGCCATAAATCCAACAAAAAAAATGAGGAATATTCCCTACATATGCAAGAACATTACCTAAACGCTAAACCTATAACCCTAAACCATAAAACCTAAACCATGAACCCTAAACCCTACAAATATAAATAAAATGTCGAAAAACAAAAAAGTCGGTAAAACCCGTGTACTATAGGCCATAAATCGAAGAAAAAAAATGAGGAATATTCCCTACATATGCAAGAACATTACCTAAACCCTAAACCTAAAACCCTAAACCCTAAAACCTAAACCCTATACCCTAAACCCTATAATTATAAATAAAATGTCGAAAAACAAAAAAGTCGGTAAAAACCGTGTACTATAGGCCATAAATCCAACAAAAAAAATGAGGAATATTCCCTACATATGCAAGAACATTACCTAAACGCTAAACCTATAACCCTAAACCATAAAACCTAAACCATGAACCCTAAACCCTACAAATATAAATAAAATGTCGAAAAACAAAAAAGTCGGTAAAAACCGTGTACTATAGGCCATAAATCCAAGAAAAAAAATGAGGAATATTCCCTACATATGCAAGAACATTACCTAAACCCTAAACCTTAAACCCTAAATCATAAAACCTAAACAATGAACCCTAAACCCTACAAATATTAATAAAATGTCGAAAAACAAAAAAGTCGGTAAAAACCGTGTACTATAGGCCATAAATCAAAGAAAAAAAATGAGGAATATTCCCTACATATGCAAGAACATTACCTAAACCCTAAACCTTAAACCCTAAACCCTAAAACCTAAACCATGAACCCTAAACCATACAAATATTAATAAAATGTCGAAAAACAAAAAAGTCGGTAAAAACCGTGTACTATAGGCCATAAATCCAAGAAAAAAAATGAGGAATATTCCCTACATATGCAAGAACATTACCTAAACCCTAAACCTAAAACCCTAAACCCTAAAACCTAAACCATGAACCCTAAACCCTACAAATATAAATAAAATGTCGAAAAACAAAAAAGTCGGTAAAACCCGTGTACTATAGGCCATAAATCGAAGAAAAAAAATGAGGAATATTCCCTACATATGCAAGAACATTACCTAAACCCTAAACCTAAAACCCTAAACCCTAAAACCTAAACCCTATACCCTAAACCCTATAATTATAAATAAAATGTCGAAAAACAAAAAAGTCGGTAAAAACCGTGTACTATAGGCCATAAATCCAACAAAAAAAATGAGGAATATTCCCTACATATGCAAGAACATTACCTAAACGCTAAACCTATAACCCTAAACCATAAAACCTAAACCATGAACCCTAAACCCTACAAATATAAATAAAATGTCGAAAAACAAAAAAGTCGGTAAAAACCGTGTACTATAGGCCATAAATCCAAGAAAAAAAATGAGGAATATTCCCTACATATGCAAGAACATTACCTAAACCCTAAACCTTAAACCCTAAATCATAAAACCTAAACAATGAACCCTAAACCCTACAAATATTAATAAAATGTTGAAAAACAAAAAAGTCGGTAAAAACCGTGTACTATAGGCCATAAATCCAAGAAAAAAAATGAGGAATATTCCCTACATATGCAAGAACATTACCTAAACCCTAAACCTTAAACCCTAAACCCTAAAACCTAAACCATGAACCCTAAACCATACAAATATTAATAAAATGTCGAAAAACAAAAAAGTCGGTAAAAACCGTGTACTATAGGCCATAAATCCAAGAAAAAAAATGAGGAATATTCCCTACATATGCAAGAACATTACCTAAACCCTAAACCTAAAACCCTAAACCCTAAAACCTAAACCATGAACCCTAAACCCTACAAATATAAATAAAATGTCGAAAAACAAAAAAGTCGGTAAAACCCGTGTACTATAGGCCATAAATCGAAGAAAAAAAATGAGGAATATTCCCTACATATGCAAGAACATTACCTAAACCCTAAACCTAAAACCCTAAACCCTAAAACCTAAACCCTATACCCTAAACCCTATAATTATAAATAAAATGTCGAAAAACAAAAAAGTCGGTAAAAACCGTGTACTATAGGCCATAAATCCAAGAAAAAAAATGAGGAATATTCCCTACATATGCAAGAACATTACCTAAACCCTAAACCTTAAACCCTAAACCCTAAAACCTAAACCATGAACCCTAAACCATACAAATATTAATAAAATGTCGAAAAACAAAAAAGTCGGTAAAAACCGTGTACTATAGGCCATAAATCGAAGAAAAAAAATGAGGAATATTCCCTACATATGTAAGAACATTACCTAAACCCTAAACCTAAAACCCTAAACCCTAAAACCTAAACCATGAACCCTAAACCCTACAAATATAAATAAAATGTCGAAAAACAAAAAAGTCGGTAAAATCCGTGTACTATAGGCCATAAATCGAAGAAAAAAAATGAGGAATATTCCCTACATATGCAAGAACATTACCTAAACCCTAAACCTAAAACCCTAAACCCTAAAACCTAAACCCTAAACCCAATAATTATAAATAAAATGTCGAAAAACAAAAAAGTCGGTAAAAACCGTGTACTATAGGCCATAAATCCAAGAAAAAAAATGAGGAATATTCCCTACATATGCAAGAACATTACCTAAACCCTAAACCTTAAACCCTAAACCCTAAAACCTAAACCATGAACCCTAAACCATACAAATATTAATAAAATGTCGAAAAACAAAAAAGTCGGTAAAAACCGTGTACTATATAGGCCATAAATCCAAGAAAAAAAATGAGGAATATTCCCTACATATGCAAGAACATTACCTAAACCCTAAACCTAAAAGCCTAAACCCTAAAACCTAAACCATGAACCCTAAACCCTACAAATATAAATAAAATGTCGAAAAACAAAAAAGTCGGTAAAACCCGTGTACTATAGGCCATAAATCGAAGAAAAAAAATGAGGAATATTCCCTACATATGCAAGAACATTACCTAAACCCTAAACCTAAAACCCTAAACCCTAAAACCTAAACCCTAAACCCTAAACCCTATAATTATAAATAAAATGTCGAAAAACAAAAAAGTCTGTAAAAACCGTGTACTATAGGCCATAAATCCAACAAAAAAAATGAGGAATATTCCCTACATATGCAAGAACATTACCTAAACGCTAAACCTATAACCCTAAACCATAAAACCTAAACCATGAACCCTAAACCCTACAAATATAAATAAAATGTCGAAAAACAAAAAAGTCGGTAAAAACCGTGTACTATAGGCCATAAATCCAAGAAAAAAAATGAGGAATATTCCCTACATATGCAAGAACATTACCTAAACCCTAAACCTTAAACCCTAAATCATAAAACCTAAACCATGAACCCTAAACCCTACAAATATTAATAAAATGTCGAAAAACAAAAAAGTCGGTAAAAACCGTATAGGCCATAAATCCAAGAAAAAAAATGAGGAATATTCCCTACATATGCAAGAACATTACCTAAACCCTAAAACTAAAACCCTAAACCCTAAAACCTAAACCATGAACCCTAAACCCTACAAATATAAATAAAATGTCGAAAAACAAAAAAGTCGGTAAAACCCGTGTACTATAGGCCATAAATCGAAGAAAAAAAATGAGGAATATTCCCTACATATGCAAGAACATTACCTAAACCCTAAACCTAAAACCCTAAACCCTAAAACCTAAACCCTAAACCCTATAATTATAAATAAAATGTCGAAAAACAAAAAAGTCGGTAAAAACCGTGTACTATAGGCCATAAATCCAAGAAAAAAAATGAGGAATATTCCCTACATATGCAAGAACATTACCTAAACCCTAAACCTTAAACCCTAAACCCTAAACCCTAAAACCTAAACCCTAAACCCTAAACCCTATAATTATAAATAAAATGTCGAAAAACAAAAAAGTCGGTAAAAACCGTGTACTATAGGCCATAAATCCAAGAAAAAAATGAGGAATATTCCCTACATATGCAAGAACATTACCTAAACCCTAAACCTTAAACCCTAAATCATAAAACCTAAACCATGAACCCTAAACCCTACAAATATAAATAAAATGTCGAAAAACAAAAAAGTCGGTAAAAACCGTGTACTATAGGCCATAAATCCAAGAAAAAAAATGAGGAATATTCCCTACATATGCAAGAACATTACCTAAACCCTAAACCTTAAACCCTAAATCATAAAACCTAAACCATGAACCCTAAACCCTACAAATATTAATAAAATGTCGAAAAACAAAAAAGTCGGTAAAAACCGTGTACTATAGGCCATAAATCCAAGAAAAAAAATGAGGAATATTCCCTACATATGCAAGAACATTACCTAAACCCTAAAACTAAAACCCTAAACCCTAAAACCTAAACCATGAACCCTAAACCCTACAAATATAAATAAAATGTCGAAAAACAAAAAAGTCGGTAAAAACCGTGTACTATAGGCCATAAATCGAAGAAAAAAAATGAGGAATATTCCCTACATATGCAAGAACATTACCTAAACCCTAAACCTAAAACCCTAAACCCTAAAACCTAAACCCTAAACCCTAAACCCTATAATTATAAATAAAATGTCGAAAAACAAAAAAATCGGTAAAAACCGTGTACTATAGGCCATAAATCCAAGAAAAAAAATGAGGAATATTCCCTACATATGCAAGAACATTACCTAAACCCTAAACCTTAAACCCTAAACCCTAAAACCTAAACCATGAACCCTAAACCATACAAATATTAATAAAATGTCGAAAAACAAAAAAGTCGGTAAAAACCGTGTACTATATGTCACGCCCCAAAATCCGTAAGACGCGGACATCGAGGCATGACCTTTTTAAAACAAAAGGAAATAGAAACCTGTTGGTACAAAATTAAAATTTTAAAAGAAAAGACTTGCGAGCTAAAGGAACAAGTAAACAATAAACAAAAGTATTTGCCAAACGCGGCTACAAAAACGAGATAAACTAAACGAATGTAAATTGCCCGTAGGCTACAACCTCAAAATAAAATATACATGAAAAGAAAGCAAAAGCCCGAACCCATGTGATGCCTTGCTAAAGCTCTTAACCATCGCCTCAACCTAAGTTGTACCTGAAATACAAAAATGTAACGGTGAGTCCCACGCACCTAACTAGACGGGACGGCACCACATACACCGTCACTCCATCTCATAAATGCAAGAACTCACAAATTCTACAACTACGATAAACGACGTATAAAACGAAATATAATGACATTCTACAACTACGATAAATTAAATAAATTAAATAACATCAACACACATCTATAGCATACATGGACCTCTCACGCCACCTACCCCGGTCCGGAAGGTAGGTCATTCCCTATCCCTTCGGCCGTCTTCTGTCCCCGGAATTAGGGAGAGACAGAGACCATTGCAACATAAAAGTAGATTTATAGTGCGCACTTGGACCTCTCACGCCACTCGCCCCAGTCCGTAAGACGAGTCATTCCCTATCCCTTCGGCCGTCATATGCCCCCGGAATTAGGGAGAGACATAGACCATTGCTAACATAAAAATAAATAGTGCACACTGGGACCTCTCACGCCACCTACCCCGGTCCGTAAGGCATGTCATTCCCTATCCCCTCGGCCGTCTTCTGTCCCCGGAATTAGGGAGAGACAGAGACCATTGCCACTGTAGCTAAAACACACGGCCTCGGCCAATAATATAAATCCACGCAAATAACACATTCTCATACGGCCTCGGCCAATAATATAAATCCACGCAAATAACACATTCTCATACGGCCTCGGCCAATAATATAAATTCACGCAAATAACACATTCTCATACGGCCTCGACCAATAATATAAATTCACGCAAATAACACATAACCATATGTACTAAATTCGCAACTAGCCGAACAACTCCAAACAACGTAATACAACGTAACACAACCATATGTACTAAATTCGCAACTAGCCGAACAACTCCAAACAACGTAATACAATGTAACACATAACCATATGTACTAAATTCGCAACAAGCCGAACAACTCCAATAACGTTCACGTAACGTAATACAACCTAACACATAACCCTATGTACTAAATTCGCAACTAGCCGAACAACTCCAAACAACGTAACACATAACCATATGTACTAAATTCGCAACTAGCCGAACAACTCCAATAACGTTCACGTAACGTAATACAACCTAACACATAACCCTATGTACTAAATTCGCAACTAGCCGAACAACTCCAATAACGTAATACAACGTAACACATAACCCTATGTACTAAATTCGCAACTAGCCGAACAACTCCAATAACGTAATACAACGTAACACATAACCATATGTACTAAATTCGCAACTAGCCGAACAACTGCAATAACGTTCACGTAACGTAATACAACCTAACACATAACCCTATGTACTAAATTCGCAACTAGCCGAACAACTCCAATAACGTAAAATCACATTCGGGCATTTTAACAAACACCTTGTATGCATAAACTACAATTAACCATTATTCACCATAAATTCATCCAATACCATCAACAACTATATAATCCCCTAAACAACTAATAAATCATGCAAACCCATCCATAATCTCGCTAATTCGAAATGATCATATCTAAGGCTTCAATCTCTACAATATAAATAATGGAACCAAAACTACAACGAGTAATCCCAATTAACAATTTAGGAACACAATTAATATAAACGGCAAAAACCCCCAATTTATAATAAACACAAAAACCAAAACCTAACATACACCCTCGTCTAGTCGCAATGGATAACCCCCGTTACCTTAGAGCGTAGAGGAGATGCTTCCGGTATGAACCCGCTAATGGTGGTTTCCTTTTCCTCTTCTTCTTCTTCTTCTTCTTCTTCTCTCTCTTTCTCTTTCTTCTTCTCTCTTCTATTTGTTTTACTGATTTTTGCTTTTGAAAAGTGGCTGAAAAATAGGTTTATAAAAGCTGTTTTGAGATAGTTTGAGGTAACGAACTATTTGGTCCCCAAAGTTCTAATAATTAACTCCTAATCCAAAAATATAGTTTTACTACTCAAAAATAACAAATCTTTAGAAACAAAACTATTGGGTCCTTTTTATAAGTAAAATTAGTAACAGGTTTTAAAAATAAAGCTTTTCGGAAGAGTTTCGGTTTTTGGCTAAAAATTAGTCGAGTGACCGGTTTTTGGTAAAATTTTGAATAAAACGCTTTTGGATAAATTAAATCATAAATAAAACCATTTATAAAAATACGGGATGTTACAACTAACCCTCCTTAAAGGAATTTCGTCCCGAAATTTCCTATCTAAACAACTATACCCAGAAGTGATAAAATTACAATAAGACCATAAGAATGTAAACGCTCAATTCGTGTGATAATTCAAAAATAAAATACACAGGGTTCACAACCCGTAACAACTCCATAATTCAATACATGAACAACATGTAAGAATCTCAAATAAGGTAAACACCTATATGTAATATCAAACATAATAAAAGACAACTCAACAACTCCGTAACTCTAGGTGTTACAACCAAAAAATAAACTCCAAACTCTAGGCGTTACAACCCTTCCCCGATAAAGAAATTTCGTCCCGAAATTACAATGTATCTAAAGAAAAGTACCTAAAGAAAAGTCGAGATTAGGATATTTCCTCTTCATCTCATCCTCACGTTCCCAAGTTGCCTCCTCGGCCCCGTGGTGTTTCCAAACCACCTTTACCAATCTAATCGTTTTTCCTCGAAGTTCCTTCTCTTGCACATCGATAATCCTCATAGGTCCCACTTCGTAGGTCACATTAGCACTAACCTCAATGTCCTCAAAGTCCACCACGTGTGAAGGGTCGTGATGATACTTTTTCAACATCGACACATGGAACACCGGGTGAACCCCCGCCAACTTTGGTGGTAAGTCCAACCGGTAAGCAACTTCTCCAACTCGGTCCACGATCTCAAATGGTCCGATAAATCTCGGGCTCAACTTTCCTTTTGAGCCAAACCTCATAACCCCCTTCCTGGGTGAAACCCGCAAAAATACTTGATCCCCCTTTTCGAACTCCAAAGGTCTCCTCCTCTTATCCGCATAACTCTTTTGCCTACTTCGGGCCGTCTCAAGCCTTTGTCGAATTAACTTAATCTTTTCTGTCGTTTCTTGAACCAATTGCGGTCCTAACATTTCCGCTTCTCCCACCTCGGTCCAACACACCGGAGACCTACACGGCTGCCCATATAAAGCCTCGAAAGGTGCCATGCCAATACTAGCTTGAAAGCTATTATTATATGCAAACTCAACCAAGGGTAGATGGCTCTCCCAGCCTCCCTTGAAGTCATTCACACATGCGCGTAACATATCCTCTAACACTTGGATAGTCCGCTCCGATTGTCCATCCGTTTGGGGATGGAACGCCGTACTCATTGTCAACTTGGTCCCTAAGGCATTTTGTAATGCGCCCCAGAACCTCGACACAAACCTCGCGTCTCGATCCGATACTATCGAAATCGGCACCCCATGAAGTCTAACAATTTCCTTAATATACTTCCGTCCCAAAATTTCCACCGAATTTGTCATCTTAATCGCAATGAAGTGTGCGGATTTGGTCAAACGGTCGACCACAACCCACACAGCGTCATTCCCACCTACCGACTTAGGTAAGTTGGTCACAAAATCCATTGTTATCCTTTCCCACTTCCATTCCGCTACCGGTAAGGGTTGGAGCATACCCGCCGGCCTTTGGTGTTCCGCCTTCACTTGTTGGCAAGTTAGGCACTTGCTAACATATGAAGCTACATCTCGTTTCATTCCGGGCCACCAAAATTGTCTCTTCACATCGTGATACATTTTTGTCCCGCCGGGATGAACGGCTAATCGGGAGTGGTGAAACTCCTTTAATACCTCATTCCTCATATTTTCCGTCACGTAAGTCCTTCCCTTAAATCGTAGTCCTCCATCGGTTCCTTTCGTCCAACCATCTAATCCTTCGCTAGAACTCATCTGTTTCTCATAGCTCTCCACTTTCTCGTCCCCATCTTGTGCTTCCAGAACCCTACTCACAAGTTCCGGTTGTACCACTATTGTGTACAAGGTCCCCATATCAACATGTCCCAACTCCAAGTCGAACTCGTTCACTTTTCCCATCATCCTCCATTCCTCGATCGCCACATGCGCTAAGGTCGCATGAGACTTTCGACTCAAAGCATCCGCCACTACATTGGCCTTTCCCGGATGATAGTGCAAGTCATAGTCGTACTGCTCCAAATATTCCATCCATCGTCGTTGTCGCATATTTAGATCACGTTGGGTAAAAATATGCCCTAAGCTCTTGTGATCCGAGAACACTTTGAACTTTTCCCCGAACAGATAATGTCTCCATATCTTCAACGCATGAACTATTGCCGCTAGCTCTAGGTCATGAGTCGGATAGTTCTTTTCATGAATTCTTAGTTGTCGCGAAGCATAAGCGATAACCTTCCCGTCTTGCATCAAGACGCAACCCAAGCCTTCTTTCGAAGCATCGCAATACACTTGATAACCCTTTCCTTGCTCGGGAATAACTAGTACGGGAGAACTAGTCAACCGCTTCTTGAGCTCTAGGAAAGCTTTCTCGCATGCCTCACTCCACATGAACTTCACCCCCTTCTTGGTAAGGTAAGTCATTGGAGTCGCCAATTTAGAGAAATCCTTGACGAACCGTCGATAGTATCCCGCTAATCCCAAGAAACTTCGAATCTCGAACACATTCTTCGGTTGTGCCCATTTCGAAACCGCCTCAACTTTCGTCGCGTCCACCTTGACCCCTTTTTCCGAGATCACGTGTCCAAGAAATTTCACCTCATTTAGCCAAAACTCACATTTGCTAAATTTTCCGTAAAGTTGATGCTCTCTCAACGTGAGCAACGCTAAACGGAGATGCTCCTCGTGTTCCTCTCTTCAACTCGAGTAAATCAAGATATCGTCGACGAAGACCACCACAAACTTGTCGAGATACTCCTTAAAGATTTGGTTCATTAACTCCATAAATGTTTCCGGCGCATTAGTTAACCCGAACGGCATGACCACAAACTCATAGTGACCATACCGGGTCCTAAAGGCCGTTTTCGAAATGTCCTCATCCTTCACCCTCAATTGGTGATAGCCTGATCGCAAGTCGATTTTTGAAAAGAACGTCGCTCCTTTCAGTTGGTCAAACAAATCGTCAATTCGAGGTAGTGGGTACTTATTCTTAATAGTCACCCTATTTAGCTTTCGATAGTCGATGCACATCCTCATCGATCCATCTTTCTTTTGCACGAATAGGGCCGGTGCCGCCCACGGTGACGTACTCCGCCTAATAAACCCCTTTCCTAGCAGTTCTTCTAACTGCATACTTAACTCTTTCAACTCTGCTGGTGCCAAACGGTATGGGGAAATGGCTATGGGTGCCGTTCCCGGTACCAAGTCGATAGAAAAATCTAAACCTCTTTTCGGTGGTAACCCCGGTAGATCCTTCGGAAACACATCTCTAAAGTCGTCCACTACGCTTGGCCACGTTTCCACTTCCTCGTCGTTATCTACTATCGAGAGACTAGCCAAAAGACAAGACAGGTTGCCCACAACCCGCTTGGAATAATATGGAATAGAAGAAAGGGTAGCATCCCTTTCCCCACGAAAGAACACCTCATCTCCGGACGAAGTTGTAAGGAAAACCTTTCGTCGAACACAGTCGATGAAAGAATTGAAATGAACCAACCAGTCCATTCCAAGAATCACGTCGAACCCCGACATCTCTATAACAATTAAATCAAATATAAACACGTGGTCTGCGACCACCATCTCACAAGACCGACACACTCGGTCCAACACAACTCGACTCCCAACAGGAGTCTCTACAATAATCGGGTTCTCTAGAACCCCAATTTCTAACAACAAAGACTCAACTAGACTTCTAGATATAAAAGAATGCGAAGCTCCCGTATCGAAAAGAACATGTGCCCAAGACGAGCACACAAGAACCATACCTTGTACATTTGCCGGATCTCCTTGGTTTGGCAATTGTGGCAAGGCATAGAGTCGAGCTTGAATTGGTGGGTTTCCTTGCGGTCCTCGATTTCCCCCATGATTCCCTCGGTTTCCCGGGCCCTGATAGCCTCCTCGGTAGTTCCCACGGTTTCCCCCTCCTTGGTGGTTACCTCGAAACCCTCCCCCTTGGTTCCCAGGTAATTGGTGTGGTGGTACGAATCCTGGTCCTCTTGGTGGTGGTGGTGGCAACCTAGGTTGGTTAAAGGGTCGGTTCGTGTCGATTCTTCCTCGTCCCCCGGGACAAACCCTTGCCGTATGTCCCATTCGGTTGCATGTCCTACATTGGACCCTAGGGCACTCGAATTGTCGATGGTTCGCGTCTCCACAGTGGAAACACGCTCCCCTTATCACGACGTTTGTCGGCGGTGGATTAAAACTCCTCTCTCCTCTTCCCGGTTGTTGAAATCGCGAACTATTCGCCATATCCCAACTCCGCTTCTTCTCTTCCCTCGAAGCATTTCCGGTTTTCGACTTCTCCGAGATTCGCTTGTTATGGAGCAGAGCTCCTTCCACAGCTTGGGCTGATTTTACCAATTCGTTATAGTTGACATGTCGAGCCGATGCCAATTGTAACGAGATGGTCGGATTTAACCCCTTCATGAATCTCCTACATCTTTCTGCACCCCCTATAACCGATTCTGGGGCATACCTCGAGAGTGAGGTAAACTTCAGTTGGTATGCTTGAACGGTCATACCCCCTTGATATAGCTCCTCGAAACGTCTTCTCATTTCGTCCTTATAAGAATCGGGAAGAAACTGTCGATTAAACAATTCGATGAACTCATTCCATTCGAAGTTGCTTATGTCGTATGTATCCACAATTCCTAACCACCACTTCCGTGCTTCACCCTTCAGGTGAAACTGAGCCATATTCATCCTTTGCTCCCCATTTACTATTCCTGCAGCCGATAAATATTTCTCCATTTCATCCACCCATCCCTCAGCTATGGATGGTTCACCTAACCCATCGAAAGTCGGAGCCCCCAATCGGGTGAAGTTAAGCAATCCATTATTGCTTGAACTCCCAGCTTGTGCATTTTGCACCATCATTTGCACCACCTTCTGAAGGTCGGTCATCACTTGATTAGCATTGACCGTTTCCGGTTCCGGTGCAGAGGTCTCTTCTTCTTCCACATTCACTTCCTCATAAACATTCTCAACCTCTACCTCCGCCTCGGGTTGCTCGGGTAGTAGGGTATTAGTGTTATCTCTCCCCCCACGACCTCTAGTAGCCCTTCTTCCTCGAGTTGTTCCCCGTCCCCTTGGAGCTCTTCCTCCTCTTACATTTGCTCCACCTCGGGTAGCCGCATCGCTTGATGGTGATGCGCCCCCGCGTGTAGCTGGTCTCCTTCCACCAGTCCTTGTAGTAATAGCCATTACTACATACATTTTAAACCGACACTTTAGTTGTCTTACTCGACACTACTACTCATACATGTATATTCGTACATGATAAAAGCTCGGTTTACAAATCCATCACTTTATCAAGCTTTCTAAGGTTCAAAAATTGATTTTTACGGATTCTCAATTTTGATGATATAACGCTTTGAATTTTCCAAAGATAGAAAATGAAAATTCCGAAACGCCAGAAAGATAGAGCACTGAAAAATGAAGCCAACAGTTCAAACGGAACCAGAATCGGAGTTAAAACGAAGAAGTTATGAGCGTTTGAAGTATAACGAGATGAATAGGAAAATCGCCAGAACACGACCGATCGTTTTGGATAAAACGACCGATCGTTTTGGATCAAGATTCTTCCAGTGAGATCACCAAAAATTCGACCGATAGTTTTGGGAAAACGACCGATCGTTTTTGGTAAAAATTCTTCCAGTGAGTCAGAAAAATTTCGACCGATCGTTTTGGGAAAACGACCGATCGTTTTACTGCAGAAAATAAAGATTCAAAAACGCAAAATTTCTCAACACTCGTAAAATCCTACATGGCATATATTACACAAATAACCCATTTAAGTCCACAAACTTATTACGGTCAACATCCATTCGCATAAAATGTACATTAACACACATGTTAATAATATGAAAACGTACTACGTAAAATCATGAACTTCACAATTCTCGCACTTTAATACATCGTTACTACTTGACATACAACTTACACCTCATATACAGCATAAGAATTCACACACGCATCCAAACAACACAAAAGTGCAAGGGACAACCCGTCACGATACGTTATCCTAAAGCATCCGAGCGTCCTCGCATACTCTAGAGTTCCACATCGCTAAGGCATTCCTTCACACATACCAACGAAAGGTCTATTCACTAGTTTGGCGAGCCGGGATCAACAAGCGTCCTCATTGTCCCCGACTTCCCTCACATGTGAACTTTCCTTTCATCAACTACTACTAAATTCTAGCTACATGACTAAAGCTAAATGCAACCCCCCGTTTTAGAAAAAGTTTGAGTTTTGGAAAAAGTTTTGTAAAAATGATACGATGGATCTTGGTCCAATGGTTACCCATCTTCCCGTCGTCCCAAACTATACAAGAACCTAGTTAGCTCTGATACCAACTTGTCACGCCCCAAAATCCGTAAGACGCGGACATCGAGGCATGACCTTTTTAAAACAAAAGGAAATAGAAACCTGTTGGTACAAAATTAAAATTTTAAAACAAAAGACTTGCGAGCTAAAGGAACAAGTAAACAATAAACAAAAGTATTTGCCAAACGCGGCTACAAAAACGAGATAAACTAAACGAATGTAAATTGCCCGTAGGCTACAACCTCAAAATAAAATATACATGAAAAGAAAGCAAAAGCCCGAACCCATGTGATGCCTTGCTAAAGCTCTTAACCATCGCCTCAACCTAAGTTGTACCTGAAATACAAAAATGTAACGGTGAGTCCCACGCACCTAACTAGACGGGACGGCACCACATACACCGTCACTCCATCTCATAAATGCAAGAACTCACAAATTCTACAACTACGATAAACGACGTATAAAACGAAATATAATGACATTCTACAACTACGATAAATTAAATAAATTAAATAACATCAACACACATCTATAGCATACATGGACCTCTCACGCCACCTACCCCGGTCCGGAAGGTAGGTCATTCCCTATCCCTTCGGCCGTCTTCTGTCCCCGGAATTAGGGAGAGACAGAGACCATTGCAACATAAAAGTAGATTTATAGTGCGCACTTGGACCTCTCACGCCACTCGCCCCAGTCCGTAAGACGAGTCATTCCCTATCCCTTCGGCCGTCATATGCCCCCGGAATTAGGGAGAGACATAGACCATTGCTAACATAAAAATAAATAGTGCACACTGGGACCTCTCACGCCACCTACCCCGGTCCGTAAGGCAGGTCATTCCCTATCCCCTCGGCCGTCTTCTGTCCCCGGAATTAGGGAGAGACAGAGACCATTGCCACTACAGCTAAAACACAAGGCCTCGGCCAATAATATAAATCCACGCAAATAACACATTCTCATACGGCCTCGGCCAATAATATAAATCCACGCAAATAACACATTCTCATACGGCCTCGGCCAATAATATAAATTCACGCAAATAACACATTCTCATACGGCCTCGGCCAATAATATAAATTCACGCAAATAACACATAACCATATGTACTAAATTCGCAACTAGCCGAACAACTCCAAACAACGTAATACAACGTAACACAACCATATGTACTAAATTCGTAACTAGCCGAACAACTCCAAACAACGTAATACAATGTAACACATAACCATATGTACTAAATTCGCAACTAGCCGAACAACTCCAATAACGTTCACGTAACGTAATACAACCTAACACATATCCCTATGTACTAAATTCGCAACTTGCCGAACAACTCCAAACAACGTAATACAACGTCACACATAACCATATGTACTAAATTCGCAACTAGCCGAACAACTCCAATAACGTTCACGTAACGTAATACAACCTAACACATAACCCTATGTACTAAATTCGCAACTAGCCGAACAACTCCAATAACGTAATACAACGTAACACATAACCCTATGTACTAAATTCGCAACTAGCCGAACAACTCCAATAACGTAATACAACGTAACACATAACCATATGTACTAAATTCGCAACTAGCCGAACAACTCCAATAACGTTCACGTAACGTAATACAACCTAACACATAACCCTATGTACTAAATTCGCAACTAGCCGAACAACTCCAATAACGTAAAATCACATTCGGGCATTTTAACAAACACCTTGTATGCATAAACTACAATTAACCATTATTCACCATAAATTCATCCAATACCATCAACAACTATATAATCCCCTAAACAACTAATAAATCATGCAAACCCATCCATAATCTCGCTAATTCGAAATGATCATATCTAAGGCTTCAATATCTACAATATAAATAATGGAACCAAAACTACAACGAGTAATCCCAATTAACAATTTAGGAACACAATTAATATAAACGGCAAAAACCCCCAATTTATAATAAACACAAAAACCAAAACCTAACATACACCCTCGTCTAGTCGCAATGGATAACCCCCGTTACCTTAGAGCGTAGAGGAGATGCTTCCGGTATGAACCCGCTAATGGTGGTTTCCTTTTCCTCTTCTTCTTCTTCTTCTTCTTCTTCTCTCTCTTTCTCTCTCTTCTTCTCTCTTCTATTTGTTTTACTGATTTTTGCTTTTGAAAAGTGGCTGAAAAATAGGTTTATAAAAACTGTTTTGAGATAGTTTGAGGTAACGAACTATTTGGTCCCCAAAGTCCTAATAATTAACTCCTAATCCAAAAATATAGTTTTACTACTCAAAAATAACAAATCTTTAGAAACAAAACTATTGGGTCCTTTTTATAAGTAAAATTAGTAACAGGTTTTAAAAATAAAGCTTTTCGGAAGAGTTTCGGTTTTTGGCTAAAAATTAGTCGAGTGACCGGTTTTTGGTAAAATTTTGAATAAAACGCTTTTGGATAAATTAAATCATAAATAAAACCATTTATAAAAATACGGGATGTTACAACTAACCCTCCTTAAAGGAATTTCGTCCCGAAATTTCCTATCTAAACAACTATACCCAGAAGTGATAAAATTACAACCCGTGTGATAATGTAAACGCTCAATTCGTGTGATAATTCAAAAATAAAATACACAGGGTTCACAACCCGTAACAACTCCATAATTCAATACATGAACAACATGTAAGAATCTCAAATAAGGTAAACACCTATATGTAATATCAAACATAATAAAAGACAACTCAACAACTCCGTAACTCTAGGTGTTACAACCAAAAAATAAACTCCAAACTCTAGGCGTTACAACCCTTCCCCGATAAGAATATTTCCTACATATGCAAGAACATTACCTAAACCCTAAACCTAAAACCCTAAAACCTAAACCATGAACCCTAAACCATACAAATATTAATAAAATGTCGAAAAACAAAAAAGTCGGTAAAAACCATGTACTATAGGCCATAAATCCAAGAAAAAAAATGAGGAATATTCCCTACATATGCAAGAACATTACCTAAACCCTAAACCTAAAACCCTAAAACCTAAAACCTAAACCCTAAACCCTAAACCCTATAATTATAAATAAAATGTCGAAAAACAAAAAAGTCGGTAAAAACCGTGTACTATAGGCCATAAATCCAACAAAAAAAATGAGGAATATTCCCTACATATGCAAGAACATTACCTAAACCCTAAACCTAAAACCCTAAACCCTAAAACCTAAACCATGAACCCTAAACCCTACAAATATAAATAAAATGTCGAAAAACAAAAAAGTCGGTAAAAACCGTGTACTATAGGCCATAAATCGAAGAAAAAAAATGAGGAATATTCCCTACATATGCAAGAACATTACCTAAACCCTAAACCTAAAACCCTAAACCCTAAACCCTAAACCCTAAACCCTATAATTATAAATAAAATGTCGAAAAACAAAAAAGTCGGTAAAAACCGTGTACTATAGGCCATAAATCCAACAAAAAAAATGAGGAATATTCCCTACATATGCAAGAACATTACCTAAACCCTAAACCTAAAACCCTAAACCCTAAAACCTAAACCATGAACCCTAAACCCTACAAATATAAATAAAATGTCGAAAAACAAAAAAGTCGGTAAAACCCGTGTACTATAGGCCATAAATCGAAGAAAAAAAATGAGGAATATTCCCTACATATGCAAGAACATTACCTAAACCCTAAACATAAAACCCTAAACCCTAAAACCTAAACCCTAAACCCTATAATTATAAATAAAATGTCGAAAAACAAAAAAGTCGGTAAAAACCGTGTACTATAGGCCATAAATCCAAGAAAAAAAATGAGGAATATTCCCTACATATGCAAGAACATTACCTAAACCCTAAAGCTTAAACTCTAAAACCTAAACCCTAAACCCTAAACCCTAAACCCTATAATTATAAATAAAATGTCGAAAAACAAAAAAGTCGGTAAAAACCGTGTACTATATCTAACAAAAAAAATGAGGAATATTCCCTACATATGCAAGAACATTACCTAAACGGTAAACCTATAACCCTAAACCCTAAAACCTAAACCATGAACCCTAAACCCTACAAATATAAATAAAATGTCGAAAAACAAAAAAGTCGGTAAAACCCGTGTACTATAGGCCATAAATCGAAGAAAAAAAATGAGGAATATTCCCTACATATGCAAGAACATTACCTAAACCCTAAACCTAAAACCCTAAACCCTAAAACCTAAACCCTAAACCCTAAACCCTATAATTATAAATAAAATGTCGAAAAACAAAAAAATCGGTAAAAACCGTGTACTATAGGCCATAAATCCAACAAAAAAAATGAGGAATATTCCCTACATATGCAAGAACATTACCTAAACCCTAAATCTTAAACCCTAAACCCTAAAACCTAAACCATGAACCCTAAACCATACAAATATTAATAAAATGTCAAAAAACAAAAAAGTCGGTAAAAACCGTGTACTATAGGCCATAAATCCAAGAAAAAAAATGAGGAATATTCCCTACATATGCAAGAACATTACCTAAACGGTAAACCTATAACCCTAAACCCTAAAACCTAAACCATGAACCCTAAACCCTACAAATATAAATAAAATGTCGAAAAACAAAAAAGTCGGTAAAACCCGTGTACTATAGGCCATAAATCGAAGAAAAAAAATGAGGAATATTCCCTACATATGCAAGAACATTACCTAAACCCTAAACCCAAAACCCTAAACCCTAAAACCTAAACCCTAAACCCTAAATCCTATAATTATAAATAAAATGTCGAAAAACAAAAAAATCGGTAAAAACCGTGTACTATAGGCCATAAATCCAAGAAAAAATATGAGGAATATTCCCTACATATGCAAGAACATTACCTAAACCCTAAACCTTAAACCCTAAACCCTAAAACCTAAACCATGAACCCTAAACCATACAAATATTAATAAAATGTCGAAAAACAAAAAAGTCGTTAAAAACCGTGTACTATAGGCCATAAATCCAAGAAAAAAAATGAGGAATATTCCCTACATATGCAAGAACATTACCTAAACCCTAAACCTAAAACCCTAAACCCTAAAACCTAAACCATGAACCCTAAACCCTACAAATATAAATAAAATGTCGAAAAACAAAAAAGTCGGTAAAACCCGTGTACTATAGGCCATAAATCGAAGAAAAAAAATGAGGAATATTCCCTACATATGCAAGAACATTACCTAAACCCTAAACCTAAAACCCTAAACCCTAAACCCTAAACCCTAAACCCTAAACCCTAAACCCTAAACCCTAAACCCTAAACCCTATAATTATAAATAAAATGTCGAAAAACAAAAAAGTCGGTAAAAACCGTGTACTATAGGCCATAAATCCAAGAAAAAAAATGAGGAATATTCCCTACATATGCAAGAACATTACCTAAACCCTAAACCTAAAACCCTAAACCCTAAAACCTAAACCATGAACCCTAAACCCTACAAATATAAATAAAATGTCGAAAAACAAAAAAGTCGGTAAAACCCGTGTCCTATAGGCCATAAATCGAAGAAAAAAAATGAGGAATATTCCCTACATATGCAAGAACATTACCTAAACCCTAAACATAAAACCCTAAACCCTAAAACCTAAACCCTAAAACCTAAACCCTAAACCCTATAATTATAAATAAAATGTCGAAAAACAAAAAAGTCGGTAAAAACCGTGTACTATAGGCCATAAATCCAAGAAAAAAAATGAGGAATATTCCCTACATATGCAAGAACATTACCTAAACCCTAAAGCTTAAACTCTAAACCCTAAAACCTAAACCATGAACCCTAAACCATACAAATATTAATAAAATGTCGAAAAACAAAAAAGTCGGTAAAAACCGTGTACTATAGGCCATAAATCGAAGAAAAAAAATGAGGAATATTCCCTACATATGCAAGAACATTACCTAAACCCTAAACATAAAACCCTAAACCCTAAAACCTAAACCCTAAACCCTATAATTATAAATAAAATGTCGAAAAACAAAAAAATCGGTAAAAACCGTGTACTATAGGCCATAAATCCAAGAAAAAAAATGAGGAATATTCCCTACATATGCAAGAACATTACCTAAACCCTAAATCTTAAACCCTAAACCCTAAAACCTAAACCATGAACCCTAAACCATACAAATATTAATAAAATGTCGAAAAACAAAAAAGTCGGTAAAAACCGTGTACTATAGGCCATAAATCCAAGAAAAAAAATGAGGAATATTCCCTACATATGCAAGAACATTACCTAAACCCTAAACCTAAAACCCTAAAACCCTAAAACCTAAACCATGAACCCTAAACCCTACAAATATAAATAAAACGTAGAAAAACAAAAAAGTTGGTAAAACCCGTGTACTATAGGCCATAAATCGAAGAAAAAAAATGAGGAATATTCCCTACATATGCAAGAACATTACCTAAACCCTAAACCTAAAACCCTAAACCCTAAAACCTAAACCCTAAACCCTAAATCCTATAATTATAAATAAAATGTCGAAAAACAAAAAAATCGGTAAAAACCGTGTACTATAGGCCATAAATCCAAGAAAAAATATGAGGAATATTCCCTACATATGCAAGAACATTACCTAAACCCTAAACCTTAAACCCTAAACCCTAAAACCTAAACCATGAACCCTAAACCATACAAATATTAATAAAATGTCGAAAAACAAAAAAGTCGTTAAAAACCGTGTACTATAGGCCATAAATCCAAGAAAAAAAATGAGGAATATTCCCTACATATGCAAGAAGATTACCTAAACCCTAAAAATAAAACCCTAAACCCTAAAACCTAAACCATGAACCCTAAACCCTACAAATATAAATAAAATGTCGAAAAACAAAAAAGTCGGTAAAACCCGTGTACTATAGGCCATAAATCGAAGAAAAAAAATGAGGAATATTCCCTACATATGCAAGAACATTACCTAAACCCTAAACCTAAAACCCTAAACCCTAAACCCTAAACCCTAAACCCTAAACCCTATAATTATAAATAAAATGTCGAAAAACAAAAAAGTCGGTAAAAACCGTGTACTATAGGCCATAAATCCAACAAAAAAAATGAGGAATATTCCCTACATATGCAAGAACATTACCTAAACGCTAAACCTATAACCCTAAACCCTAAAACCTAAACCATGAACCCTAAACCATACAAATATTAATAAAATGTCGAAAAACAAAAAAGTCGGTAAAAACCGTGTACTATAGGCCATAAATCGAAGAAAAAAAATGAGGAATATTCCCTACATATGCAAGAACATTACCTAAACCCTAAACCTAAAACCCTAAACCCTAAACCCTAAACCTAAAACCCTAAACCCTAAACCCTAAACCCTATAATTATAAATAAAATGTCGAAAAACAAAAAAGTCGGTAAAAACCGTGTACTATAGGCCATAAATCCAACAAAAAAAATGAGGAATATTCCCTACATATGCAAGAACATTACCTAAACCCTAAACCTAAAACCCTAAACCCTAAAACCTAAACCATGAACCCTAAACCCTACAAATATAAATAAAATGTCGAAAAACAAAAAAGTCGGTAAAACCCGTGTACTATAGGCCATAAATCGAAGAAAAAAAATGAGGAATATTCCCTACATATGCAAGAACATTACCTAAACCCTAAACATAAAACCGTAAACCCTAAAACCTAAACCCTAAACCCTATAATTATAAATAAAATGTCGAAAAACAAAAAAGTCGGTAAAAACCGTGTACTATAGGCCATAAATCCAAGAAAAAAAATGAGGAATATTCCCTACATATGCAAGAACATTACCTAAACCCTAAAGCTTAAACTCTAAACCCTAAAACCTAAACCATGAACCCTAAACCATACAAATATTAATAAAATGTCGAAAAACAAAAAAGTCGGTAAAAACCGTGTACTATAGGCCATAAATCGAAGAAAAAAAATGAGGAATATTCCCTACATATGCAAGAACATTACCTAAACCCTAAACCTAAAACCCTAAACCCTAAACCCTAAACCCTATAATTATAAATAAAATGTCGAAAAACAAAAAAGTCGGTAAAAACCGTGTACTATAGGCCATAAATCCAACAAAAAAAATGAGGAAAATTCCCTACATATGCAAGAACATTACCTAAACCCTAAACCTAAAACCCTAAACCCTAAAACCTAAACCATGAACCCTAAACCCTACAAATATAAATAAAATGTCGAAAAACAAAAAAGTCGGTAAAACCCGTGTACTATAGGCCATAAATCGAAGAAAAAAAATGAGGAATATTCCCTACATATGCAAGAACATTACCTAAACCCTAAACATAAAACCCTAAACCCTAAAACCTAAACCCTAAACCCTATAATTATAAATAAAATGTCGAAAAACAAAAAAATCGGTAAAAACCGTGTACTATAGGCCATAAATCCAAGAAAAAAAATGAGGAATATTCCCTACATATGCAAGAACATTACCTAAACCCTAAATCTTAAACCCTAAACCCTAAAACCTAAACCATGAACCCTAAACCATACAAATATTAATAAAATGTCGAAAAACAAAAAAGTCGGTAAAAACCGTGTACTATAGGCCATAAATCCAAGAAAAAAAATGAGGAATATTCCCTACATATGCAAGAACATTACCTAAACCCTAAACCTAAAACCCTAAAACCCTAAAACCTAAACCATGAACCCTAAACCCTACAAATATAAATAAAACGTCGAAAAACAAAAAAGTTGGTAAAACCCGTGTACTATAGGCCATAAATCGAAGAAAAAAAATGAGGAATATTCCCTACATATGCAAGAACATTACCTAAACCCTAAACCTAAAACCCTAAACCCTAAAACCTAAACCCTAAACCCTAAATCCTATAATTATAAATAAAATGTCGAAAAACAAAAAAATCGGTAAAAACGGTGTACTATAGGCCATAAATCCAAGAAAAAATATGAGGAATATTCCCTACATATGCAAGAACATTACCTAAACCCTAAACCTTAAACCCTAAACCCTAAAACCTAAACCATGAACCCTAAACCATACAAATATTAATAAAATGTCGAAAAACAAAAAAGTCGTTAAAAACCGTGTACTATAGGCCATAAATCCAAGAAAAAAAATGAGGAATATTCCCTACATATGCAAGAACATTACCTAAACCCTAAAAATAAAACCCTAAACCCTAAAACCTAAACCATGAACCCTAAACCCTACAAATATAAATAAAATGTCGAAAAACAAAAAAGTCGGTAAAACCCGTGTACTATAGGCCATAAATCGAAGAAAAAAAATGAGGAATATTCCCTACATATGCAAGAACATTACCTAAACCCTAAACCTAAAACCCTAAACCCTAAACCCTAAACCCTAAACCCTAAACCCTATAATTATAAATAAAATGTCGAAAAACAAAAAAGTCGGTAAAAACCGTGTACTATAGGCCATAAATCCAACAAAAAAAATGAGGAATATTCCCTACATATGCAAGAACATTACCTAAACGCTAAACCTATAACCCTAAACCCTAAAACCTAAACCATGAACCCTAAACCATACAAATATTAATAAAATGTCGAAAAACAAAAAAGTCGGTAAAACCCGTGTACTATAGGCCATAAATCGAAGAAAAAAAATGAGGAATATTCCCTACATATGCAAGAACATTACCTAAACCCTAAACCTAAAACCCTAAACCCTAAACCCTAAACCCTATAATTATAAATAAAATGTCGAAAAACAAAAAAGTCGGTAAAAACCGTGTACTATAGGCCATAAATCCAACAAAAAAAATGAGGAATATTCCCTACATATGCAAGAACATTACCTAAACCCTAAACCTAAAACCCTAAACCCTAAAACCTAAACCATGAACCCTAAACCCTACAAATATAAATAAAATGTCGAAAAACAAAAAAGTCGGTAAAACCCGTGTACTATAGGCCATAAATCGAAGAAAAAAAATGAGGAATATTCCCTACATATGCAAGAACATTACCTAAACCCTAAACATAAAACCGTAAACCCTAAAACCTAAACCCTAAACCCTATAATTATAAATAAAATGTCGAAAAACAAAAAAGTCGGTAAAAACCGTGTACTATAGGCCATAAATCCAAGAAAAAAAATGAGGAATATTCCCTACATATGCAAGAACATTACCTAAACCCTAAAGCTTAAACTCTAAACCCTAAAACCTAAACCATGAACCCTAAACCATACAAATATTAATAAAATGTCGAAAAACAAAAAAGTCGGTAAAAACCGTGTACTATAGGCCATAAATCCAAGAAAAAATATGAGGAATATTCCCTACATATGCAAGAACATTACCTAAACCCTAAACCTTAAACCCTAAACCCTAAAACCTAAACCATGAACCCTAAACCATACAAATATTAATAAAATGTCGAAAAACAAAAAAGTCGTTAAAAACCGTGTACTATAGGCCATAAATCCAAGAAAAAAAATGAGGAATATTCCCTACATATGCAAGAACATTACCTAAACTCTAAACCTAAAACCCTAAACCATAAAACCTAAACCATGAACCCTAAACCCTACAACCTACAAATATAAAATAAATGTCGAAAAACAAAAAAAGTCGGTAAAACCCGTGTACTATAGGCCATAAATCGAAGAAAAAAAAATGGGGAATATTCCCTACATATGCAAGAACATTACCTAAACCCTAAACATAAAACCCTAAACCCTAAAACCTAAACCCTACACCCTATAATTATAATAAAATGTCGAAAAACAAAAAAGTCGGTAAAAACCGTGTACTATAGGCCATAAATCCAAGAAAAAAAAATGAGGAATATTCCCTACATATGCAAGACATTACCTAAACCCTAAAGCTTAAACTCTAAACCCTAAAACCTAAACCATGAACCCTAAACATACAAATATTAATAAAATGTCGAAAAACAAAAAAGTCGGTAAAACCGTGTACTATAGGCCATAAATCCAAGAAAAAAATGAGGAATATTCCTACATATGCAAGAACATTACCTAAACCCTAAACCTAAAACCCTAACCCTAAAACCTAAACCATGAACCCTAAACCCTACAAATATAAATAAAATGTCGAAAACAAAAAGTCGGTAAAACCGTGTACTATAGGCCATAAATCGAAGAAAAAAAATGAGGAATATTCCCTACATATGCAAGAACATTACCTAAACCCTAAACCTAAACCTAAACCCTAAAACCTAACCTAAACGCTAAACCTATAATTATAAATAAAATGTCGAAAAACAAAAAGTCGGTAAAAACCGTGTACTATATCCAACAAAAAAATGAGGAATATTCCCCTACATATGCAAGAACATTACCTAAACGCTAAACCTATAACCCTAAACCCTAAACCCTAAACCATGAACCCTAAACCTTACAAATATAAATAAAATGTCGAAAAAACAAAAAAGTCGGTAAAACCCGTGTACTATAGGCCATAAATCGAAGAAAAAAAATGAGGAATATTCCCTACATATGCAAGAACATTACCTAAACCCTAAACCTAAAACCCTAAACCCTAAAACCTAAACCCTAAACCCTAAACCCTATAATTATAAATAAAATGTCGAAAAACAAAAAAATCGGTAAAAACGGTGTACTATAGGCCATAAATCCAAGAAAAAAAATGAGGAATATTCCCTACATATGCAAGAACATTACCTAAACCCTAAATCTTAAACCCTAAACCCTAAAACCTAAACCATGAACCCTAAACCATACAAATATTAATAAATGTCGAAAAACAAAAAAGTCGGTAAAAACCGTGTACTATAGGCCATAAATCCAAGAAAAAAAATGAGGAATATTCCCTACATATGCAAGAACATTACCTAAACCCTAAACCTAAAACCCTAAAAACCCTAAAACCTAAACCATGAACCCTAAACCCTACAAATATAAATAAAACGTCGAAAACAAAAAAGTTGGTAAAACCCGTGTACTATAGGCCATAAATCGAAGAAAAAAAATGAGGAATATTCCCTACATATGCAAGAACATTACCTAAACCCTAAACCTAAAACCCTAAACCCTAAAACCTAAACCCTAAACCCTAAACCCTATAATTATAAATAAAATGTCGAAAACAAAAAATCGGTAAAAACCGTGTACTATAGGCCATAAATCCAAGAAAAAATATGAGGAATATTCCCTACAATGCAAGAACATTACCTAAACCCTAAACCTTAAACCCTAAACCCTAAAACCTAAACCATGAACCCTAAACCATACAAATATTAATAAAATGTCGAAAAACAAAAAAGTCGTTAAAAACCGTGTACTATAGGCCATAAATCCAAGAAAAAAAATGAGGAATATTCCCTACATATGCAAGAACATTACCTAAACCCTAAACCTAAAACCCTAAACCCTAAAACCTAAACCATGAACCCTAAACCCTACAAATAAAATAAATAAAATGTCGAAAAACAAAAAAGTCGGTAAAACCCGTGTACTATAGGCCATAAATCGAAGAAAAAAAATGAGGAATATTCCCTACATATGCAAGAACATTACCTAAACCCTAAACCTAGAACCCTAAACCCTAAAACCTAAACCCTAAACCCTAAACCCTATAATTATAAATAAAATTGCGAAAACAAAAAAGTCGGTAAAAACCGTGTACTATAGGCCATAAATCCAACAAAAAAAAATGAGAAATATTCCCTACATATGCAAGAACAATTACCTAAACGCTAAAC
Source organism: Primula vulgaris (assembly GCA_963920805.1). Lineage (NCBI taxonomy): Eukaryota > Viridiplantae > Streptophyta > Magnoliopsida > Ericales > Primulaceae > Primula > Primula vulgaris. Next base: position 126,712 of record CAWUCN010000018.1, read on the forward strand.
CTATAACCCTAAACCATAAAACCTAAACCATGAACCCTAAACCCTACAAATATAAATAAAATGTCGAAAAACAAAAAAGTCGGTAAAAACCGTGTACTATAGGCCATAAATCCAAGAAAAAAATGAGGAATATTCCCTACATATGCAAGAACATTACCTAAACCCTAAACCTTAAACCCTAAATCATAAAACCTAAACCATGAACCCTAAACCCTACAAATATTAATAAAATGTCGAAAAACAAAAAAGTCGGTAAAAACCGTGTACTATAGGCCATAAATCCAAGAAAAAAATGAGGAATATTCCCTACATATGCAAGAACATTACCTAAACCCTAAACCTTAAACCCTAAATCATAAAAACCTAAACCATGAACCCTAAACCCTACAAATATAAATAAAATGTCGAAAAACAAAAAAGTCGGTAAAAACCGTGTACTATAGGCCATAAATCCAAGAAAAAAAATGAGGAATATTCCCTACATATGCAAGAACATTACCTAAACCCTAAAAGCTTAAACCCTAAACCCTAAAACCTAAACCATGAACCCTAAACCATACAAATATTAATAAAATGTCGAAAAACAAAAAAGTCGGTAAAAACCGTGTACTATAGGCCATAAATCGAAGAAAAAAAATGAGGAATATTCCCTACATATGCAAGAACATTACCTAAACCCTAAACCTAAAACCCTAAACCTAAAACCCTAAACCCTAAAACCTAAACCCTAAACCCTAAAACCCCTATTAATTATAAATAAAATGTCGAAAAACAAAAAAGTCGGTAAAAACCGTGTACTATAGGCCATAAATCCAACAAAAAAAAATGAGGAATATTCCCTACATATGCAAGAACATTACCTAAACCCTAAACCCTAAAACCTAAACCATGAACCCCTAAACCCTACAAATATAAATAAAATGTCGAAAAACAAAAAGGTCGGTAAAACCCTTGTACTATAGGCCATAAATCAAAGAAAAAAAATGAGGAATATTCCCTACATATGCAAGAACATTACCTAAACCCTAAACCCTAAAACCTAAACCATGAACCCTAAACCCTACAAATATAAATAAAATGTCCAAAACAAAAAAGTCGGTAAAACCCGTGTACTATAGGCCATAAATCAAAGAAAAAAAATGAGGAATATTCCCTACATATGCAAGAACATTACCTAAACCCTAAACCCTAAAACCTAAACCATGAACCCTAAACCCTACAAATATAAATAAAATGTCGAAAAACAAAAAAGTCGGTAAAACCCGTGTACTATAGGCCATAAATCAAAGAAAAAAAATGAGGAATATTCCCTACATATGCAAGAACATTACCTAAACCCTAAACCCTAAAACCTAAACCATGAACCCTAAACCCTACAAATATAAATAAAATGTCGAAAACAAAAAAGTCGGTAAAACCCGTGTACTATAGGCCATAAATCGAAGAAAAAAAATGAGGAATATTCCCTACATATGCAAGAATATTACCTAAACCCTAAACATAAAACCCTAAAACCCTAAAACCTAAACCCTAAACCCTATAATTATAAATAAAATGTCGAAAAACAAAAAGTCGGTAAAAAACCGTGTACTATAGGCCATAAATCGAAGAAAAAAAATGAGGAATATTCCCTACATATGCAAGAACATTACCTAAACCTAAACCTAAAACCCTAAACCCTAAAACCTAAACCCTAAACCCTATAATTATAAATAAAATGTCGAAAAAACAAAAAGTCGGTAAAACCCGTGTACTATAGGCCATAAATCCAACAAAAAAAATGAGGAATATTCCCTACATATGCAAGAACATTACCTAAACCCTAAACCTAAAACCCTAAACCCTAAAACCTAAACCATGAACCCTAAACCCTACAAATATAAATAAAATGTCGAAAAACAAAAAGTCGGTAAAACCCGTGTACTATAGGCCATAAATCGAAGAAAAAAAATGAGGAATATTCCCTACATATGCAAGAACATTACCTAAACCCTAAACATAAAACCCTAAACCCTAAAACCTAAACCCTAAACCCTATAATTATAAATAAAATGTCGAAAAACAAAAAAGTCGGTAAAAACCGTGTACTATAGGCCATAAATCGAAGAAAAAAAATGAGGAATATTCCCTACATATGCAAGAATATTACCTAAACCCTAAACATAAAACCCTAAACCCTAAAACCTAAACCCTAAACCCTATAATTATAAATAAAATGTCGAAAAACAAAAAAGTCGGTAAAAACCGTGTACTATAGGCCATAAATCCAAGAAAAAAAATGAGGAATATTCCCTACATATGCAAGAACATTACCTAAACCCTAAAGCTTAAACCCTAAACCCTAAAACCTAAACCATGAACCCTAAACCATACAAATATTAATAAAATGTCGAAAAACAAAAAAGTCGGTAAAAACCGTGTACTATAGGCCATAAATCGATGAAAAAAATGAGGAATATTCCCTACATATGCAAGAACATTACCTAAACCCTAAACCTAAAACCCTAAACCCTAAAACCTAAACCCTAAACCCTATAATTATAAATAAAATGTCGAAAAACAAAAAAGTCGGTAAAAACCGTGTACTATAGGCCATAAATCCAACAAAAAAAATGAGGAATATTCCCTACATATGCAAGAACATTACCTAAACCCTAAACCTAAAACCCTAAACCCTAAAACCTAAACCATGAACCCTAAACCCTACAAATATAAATAAAATGTCGAAAAACAAAAAGTCGGTAAAACCCGTGTACTATAGGCCATAAATCGAAGAAAAAAAAATGAGGAATATTCCCTACATATGCAAGAACATTACCTAAACCCTAAACATAAAACCCTAAACCCTAAAACCTAAACCTAAACCCTATAATATAAATAAAATGTCGAAAAACAAAAAAGTCGGTAAAAACCGTGTACTATAGGCCATAAAATCCAAGAAAAAAAATGAGGAATATTCCCTATGCAAGAACATTACCTAAACCCTAAAGCTTAAACCCTAAACCCTAAAACCTAAACCATGAACCCTAAACCATACAAATATTAATAAAATGTCGAAAAACAAAAAAGTCGGTAAAAACCGTGTACTATAGGCCATAAATCGAAGAAAAAAAATGAGAAATATTCCCTACATATTCAAGAACATTACCTAAACCCTAAACCTAAAACCCTAAACCCTAAAACCTAAACCCTAAACCCTAAACCCTATAATTATAAATAAAATGTCAAAAAACAAAAAAATCGGTAAAAACCGTGTACTATAGGCCATAAATCCAACAAAAAAAATGAGGAATATTCCCTACATATGCAAGAACATTACCTAAACGTTAAACCTATAACCCTAAACCCTAAAACCTAAACCATGAACCCTAAACCCTACAAATATAAATAAAATGTCGAAAAACAAAAAAGTCGGTAAAACCCGTGTACTATAGGCCATAAATCGAAGAAAAAAAATGAGGAATATTCCCTACATATGCAAGAACATTACCTAAACCCTAAACCTTAAACCCTAAACCCTAAAACCTAAACCATGAACCCTAAACCATACAAATATTAATAAAATGTCGAAAAACAAAAAAGTCGGTAAAAACCGTGTACTATAGGCCATAAATCCAAGAAAAAAAATGAGGAATATTCCCTACATATGCAAGAACATTACCTAAACCCTAAACCTAAAACCCTAAACCCTAAAACCTAAACCATGAACCCTAAACCCTACAAATATAAATAAAATGTCGAAAAACAAAAAAGTCGGTAAAACCCGTGTACTATAGGCCATAAATCAAAGAAAAAAAATGAGGAATATTCCCTACATATGCAAGAACATTACCTAAACCCTAAACCCTAAAACCTAAACCATGAACCCTAAACCCTACAAATATAAATAAAATGTCGAAAAACAAAAAAGTCGGTAAAACCCGTGTACTATAGGCCATAAATCGAAGAAAAAAAATGAGGAATATTCCCTACATATGCAAGAATATTACCTAAACCCTAAACCCTAAAACCTAAACCATGAACCCTAAACCCTACAAATATAAATAAAATGTCGAAAAACAAAAAGTCGGTAAAACCCGTGTACTATAGGCCATAAATCAAAGAAAAAAAATGAGGAATATTCCCTACATATGCAAGAACATTACCTAAACCCTAAACCCTAAAACCTAAACCATGAACCCTAAACCCTACAAATATAAATAAAATGTCGAAAAACAAAAAAGTCGGTAAAACCCGTGTACTATAGGCCATAAATCGAAGAAAAAAAATGAGGAATATTCCCTACATATGCAAGAATATTACCTAAACCCTAAACATAAAACCCTAAACCCTAAAACCTAAACCCTAAACCCTATAATTATAAATAAAATGTCGAAAAACAAAAAGTCGGTAAAAACCGTGTACTATAGGCCATAAATCGAAGAAAAAAAATGAGGAATATTCCCTACATATGCAAGAACATTACCTAAACCCTAAACCTAAAACCCTAAACCCTAAAACCTAAACCCTAAACCCTATAATTATAAATAAAATGTCGAAAAACAAAAAAGTCGGTAAAACCCGTGTACTATAGGCCATAAATCCAACAAAAAAAATGAGGAATATTCCCTACATATGCAAGAACATTACCTAAACCCTAAACCTAAAACCCTAAACCCTAAAACCTAAACCATGAACCCTAAACACTACAAATATAAATAAAATGTCGAAAAACAAAAAGTCGGTAAAACCCGTGTACTATAGGCCATAAATCGAAGAAAAAAAATGAGGAATATTCCCTACATATGCAAGAACATTACCTAAACCCTAAACATAAAACCCTAAACCCTAAAACCTAAACCCTAAACCCTATAATTATAAATAAAATGTCGAAAAACAAAAAAGTCGGTAAAAACCGTGTACTATAGGCCATAAATCGAAGAAAAAAAATGAGGAATATTCCCTACATATGCAAGAATATTACCTAAACCCTAAACATAAAACCCTAAACCCTAAAACCTAAACCCTAAACCCTATAATTATAAATAAAATGTCGAAAAACAAAAAAGTCGGTAAAAACCGTGTACTATAGGCCATAAATCCAAGAAAAAAAATGAGGAATATTCCCTACATATGCAAGAACATTACCTAAACCCTAAAGCTTAAACCCTAAACCCTAAAACCTAAACCATGAACCCTAAACCATACAAATATTAATAAAATGTCGAAAAACAAAAAAGTCGGTAAAAACCGTGTACTATAGGCCATAAATCGATGAAAAAAAATGAGTAATATTCCCTACATATGCAAGAACATTACCTAAACCCTAAACCTAAAACCCTAAACCCTAAAACCTAAACCCTAAACCCTATAATTATAAATAAAATGTCGAAAAACAAAAAAGTCGGTAAAAACCGTGTACTATAGGCCATAAATCCAACAAAAAAAATGAGGAATATTCCCTACATATGCAAGAACATTACCTAAACCCTAAACCTAAAACCCTAAACCCTAAAACCTAAACCATGAACCCTAAACCCTACAAATATAAATAAAATGTCGAAAAACAAAAAAGTCGGTAAAACCCGTGTACTATAGGCCATAAATCGAAGAAAAAAAATGAGGAATATTCCCTACATATGCAAGAACATTACCTAAACCCTAAACATAAAACCCTAAACCCTAAAACCTAAACCCTAAACCCTATAATTATAAATAAAATGTCGAAAAACAAAAAAGTCGGTAAAAACCGTGTACTATAGGCCATAAATCCAAGAAAAAAAATGAGGAATATTCCCTACATATGCAAGAACATTACCTAAACCCTAAAGCTTAAACCCTAAACCCTAAAACCTAAACCATGAACCCTAAACCATACAAATATTAATAAAATGTCGAAAAACAAAAAAGTCGGTAAAAACCGTGTACTATAGGCCATAAATCGAAGAAAAAAAATGAGAAATATTCCCTACATATTCAAGAACATTACCTAAACCCTAAACCTAAAACCCTAAACCCTAAAACCTAAACCCTAAACCCTAAACCCTATAATTATAAATAAAATGTCGAAAAACAAAAAAATCGGTAAAAACCGTGTACTATAGGCCATAAATCCAACAAAAAAAATGAGGAATATTCCCTACATATGCAAGAACATTACCTAAACGTTAAACCTATAACCCTAAACCCTAAAACCTAAACCATGAACCCTAAACCCTACAAATATAAATAAAATGTCGAAAAACAAAAAAGTCGGTAAAACCCGTGTACTATAGGCCATAAATCGAAGAAAAAAAATGAGGAATATTCCCTACATATGCAAGAACATTACCTAAACCCTAAACCTTAAACCCTAAACCCTAAAACCTAAACCATGAACCCTAAACCATACAAATATTAATAAAATGTCGAAAAACAAAAAAGTCGGTAAAAACCGTGTACTATAGGCCATAAATCCAAGAAAAAAAATGAGGAATATTCCCTACATATGCAAGAACATTACCTAAACCCTAAACCTAAAACCCTAAACCCTAAAACCTAAACCATGAACCCTAAACCCTACAAATATAAATAAAATGTCGAAAAACAAAAAAGTCGGTAAAACCCGTGTACTATAGGCCATAAATCAAAGAAAAAAAATGAGGAATATTCCCTACATATGCAAGAACATTACCTAAACCCTAAACCCTAAAACCTAAACCATGAACCCTAAACCCTACAAATATAAATAAAATGTCGAAAAACAAAAAAGTCGGTAAAACCCGTGTACTATAGGCCATAAATCGAAGAAAAAAAATGAGGAATATTCCCTACATATGCAAGAATATTACCTAAACCCTAAACATAAAACCCTAAACCCTAAAACCTAAACCCTAAACCCTATAATTATAAATAAAATGTCGAAAAACAAAAAAGTCGGTAAAAACCGTGTACTATAGGCCATAAATCCAAGAAAAAAAATGAGGAATATTCCCTACATATGCAAGAACATTACCTAAACCCTAAAGCTTAAACCCTAAACCCTAAAACCTAAACCATGAACCCTAAACCATACAAATATTAATAAAATGTCGAAAAACAAAAAAGTCGGTAAAAACCGTGTACTATAGGCCATAAATCGAATTAAAAAAATGAGGAATATTCCCTACATATGCAAGAACATTACCTAAACCCTAAACCTAAAACCCTAAACCCTAAAACCTAAACCCTAAACCCTAAACCCTATAATTATAAATAAAATGTCGAAAAACAAAAAAGTCGGTAAAAACCGTGTACTATAGGCCATAAATCCAACAAAAAAATGAGGAATATTCCCTACATATGCAAGAACATTACCTAAACGCTAAACCTATAACCCTAAACCATAAAACCTAAACCATGAACCCTAAACCCTACAAATATAAATAAAATGTCGAAAAACAAAAAAGTCGGTAAAAACCGTGTACTATAGGCCATAAATCCAAGAAAAAAAATGAGGAATATTCCCTACATATGCAAGAACATTACCTAAACCCTAAACCTTAAACCCTAAATCATAAAACCTAAACCATGAACCCTAAACCCTACAAATATTAATAAAATGTCGAAAAACAAAAAAGTCGGTAAAAACCGTGTACTATAGGCCATAAATCCAAGAAAAAAAATGAGGAATATTCCCTACATATGCAAGAACATTACCTAAACCCTAAACCTTAAACCCTAAATCATAAAACCTAAACCATGAACCCTAAACCCTACAAATATAAATAAAATGTCGAAAAACAAAAAAGTCGGCAAAAACCGTGTACTATAGGCCATAAATCCAAGAAAAAAAATGAGGAATATTCCCTACATATGCAAGAACATTACCTAAACCCTAAACCTTAAACCCTAAATCATAAAACCTAAACCATGAACC
>CAWUCN010000019.1:0-68688 GCA_963920805.1 Primula vulgaris
GGGTTTAGGGTTTAGGGTTAAGGTTTTAGGGTTTAGGGTTTTAGGTTTAGGGTTTAGGTAATGTTCTTGCATATGTAGGGAATATTCCTCATTTTTTTTCTTGGATTTATGGCCTATAGTACACGGTTTTTACCGACTTTTTTGTTTTTGACATTTAATTTATATTTATAGGGTTTAGGGTTTAGGGTTAAGGTTTTAGGGTTTAGGGTTTTAGGTTTAGGGTTTAGGGTATGTTCTTGCATACGTAGCGAATATTCCTCATTTTTTTCTTGGATTTATGGCCTATAGTACACGGTTTTTACCGAATTTTTTGTTTTTCGACATTTTATTTATATTTGTAGGGTTTAGGGTTCATGTTTAGGTTTTAGGGTTTAGGGTTTTAGGTTTAGGGTTTAGGTAATGTTCTTGCATATGTAGGGAATATTCCTCATTTTTTTTCTTGTATTTATGGCCTATAGTACACGGTTTTTACCGACTTTTTTGTTTTTCGACATTTTATTTATATTTATAGGGTTTAGGGTTTAGGGTTAAGGTTTTAGGGTTTAGGGTTTAGGTAATGTTCTTGCATATGTAGGGAATATTCCTTATTTTTTTTCTTGGATTTATGGCTTATAGTACACGGTATTTATCGACTTTTTTGTTTTTCGACATTTTATTTATATTTATAGGGTTTAGGGTTTAGGGTTAAGGTTTTAGGGTTTAGGGTTTTAGGTTTAGGCTTTAGGTAGTGTTCTTGCATATGTAGGGAATATTCCTAATTTTTTTTCTTGGATTTATGGCCTATAGTACACGGTTTTTACCGACTTTTTGTTTTTCGACATTTTATTTATATTTATAGGGTTTAGGGTTTAGGGTTAAGGTTTTAGGGTTTAGGGTTTTAGGTTTAGGGTTTAGGTAATGTTCTTGCATATGTAGGGAATATTCCTCATTTTTTTTCTTGGATTTATGGCCTATAGTACACGGTTTTTACCGACTTTTTTGTTTTTGACATTTAATTTATATTTATAGGGTTTAGGGTTTAGGGTTAAGGTTTTAGGGTTTAGGGTTTTAGGTTTAGGGTTTAGGGTATGTTCTTGCATACGTAGCGAATATTCCTCATTTTTTTCTTGGATTTATGGCCTATAGTACACGGTTTTTACCGAATTTTTTGTTTTTCGACATTTTATTTATATTTGTAGGGTTTAGGGTTCATGTTTAGGTTTTAGGGTTTAGGGTTTTAGGTTTAGGGTTTAGGTAATGTTCTTGCATATGTAGGGAATATTCCTCATTTTTTTTCTTGTATTTATGGCCTATAGTACACGGTTTTTACCGACTTTTTTGTTTTTCGACATTTTATTTATATTTATAGGGTTTAGGGTTTAGGGTTAAGGTTTTAGGGTTTAGGGTTTAGGTAATGTTCTTGCATATGTAGGGAATATTCCTTATTTTTTTTCTTGGATTTATGGCTTATAGTACACGGTATTTATCGACTTTTTTGTTTTTCGACATTTTATTTATATTTATAGGGTTTAGGGTTTAGGGTTAAGGTTTTAGGGTTTAGGGTTTTAGGTTTAGGCTTTAGGTAGTGTTCTTGCATATGTAGGGAATATTCCTAATTTTTTTTCTTGGATTTATGGCCTATAGTACACGGTTTTTACCGACTTTTTTGTTTTTCGACATTTTATTTATATTTATAGGGTTTAGGGTTTAGGGTTAAGGTTTTAGGGTTTAGGGTTTTAGGTTTAGGGTTTAGGTAATGTTCTTGCATATGTAGGGAATATTCCTCATTTTTTTTCTTGGATTTATGGCCTATAGTACACGGTTTTTACCGACTTTTTTGTTTTTGACATTTAATTTATATTTATAGGGTTTAGGGTTTAGGGTTAAGGTTTTAGGGTTTAGGGTTTTAGGTTTAGGGTTTAGGGTATGTTCTTGCATACGTAGCGAATATTCCTCATTTTTTTCTTGGATTTATGGCCTATAGTACACGGTTTTTACCGAATTTTTTGTTTTTCGACATTTTATTTATATTTGTAGGGTTTAGGGTTCATGTTTAGGTTTTAGGGTTTAGGGTTTTAGGTTTAGGGTTTAGGTAATGTTCTTGCATATGTAGGGAATATTCCTCATTTTTTTTCTTGTATTTATGGCCTATAGTACACGGTTTTTACCGACTTTTTTGTTTTTCGACATTTTATTTATATTTATAGGGTTTAGGGTTTAGGATTAAGGTTTTAGGGTTTAGGGTTTAGGTAATGTTCTTGCATATGTAGGGAATATTCCTCATTTTTTTTCTTGGATTTATGGCCTATAGTACACGGTTTTTATCGACTTTTTTGTTTTTCGACATTTTATTTATATTTATAGGGTTTAGGGTTTAGGGTTAAGGTTTTAGGGTTTAGGGTTTTAGGTTTAGGCTTTAGGTAGTGTTCTTGTATATGTAGGGAATATTCCTAATTTTTTTTCTTGGATTTATGGCCTATAGTACACGGTTTTTACCGACTTTTTTCTTTTTCGACATTTTATTTATATTTATAGGGTTTAAGGTTTAGGGTTAAGGTTTTAGGGTTTAGGGTTTTAGGTTTAGGGTTTAGGTAATGTTCTCGCATATGTAGGGAATATTCCTCATTTTTTTTCTTGGATTTATGGCCTATAGTACACGGTTTTTACCGACTTTTTTGTTTTTGACATTTAATTTATATTTATAGGGTTTAGGGTTTAGGGTTAAGGTTTTAGGGTTTAGGGTTTAGGTAATGTTCTTGCATATGTAGGGAATATTCCTTATTTTTTTTCTTGGATTTATGGCCTATAGTACACGGTTTTTACCGACTTTTTTGTTTTTCGACTTTTTATTTATATTTATAGGGTTTAGGGTTTAGGGTTAAGGTTTTAGGGTTTAGGGTTTTAGGTTTAGGCTTTAGGTAATGTTCTTGCATATGTAGGGAATATTCCTAATTTTTTTTCTTGGATTTATGGCCTATAGTACACGGTTTTTACCGACTTTTTTGTTTTTCGACATTTTATTTATATTTATAGGGTTTAGGGTTTAGGGTTAAGGTTTTAGGGTTTAGGGTTTTAGGTTTAGGGTTTAGGTAATGTTCTTGCATATGTAGGGAATATTCCTCATTTTTTTTCTTGGATTTATGGCCTATAGTACACGGTTTTTACCGACTTTTTTGTTTTTGACATTTAATTTATATTTATAGGGTTTAGGGTTTAGGGTTAAGGTTTTAGGGTTTAGGGTTTTAGGTTTAGGGTTTAGGGTATGTTCTTGCATACGTAGCGAATATTCCTCATTTTTTTCTTGGATTTATGGCCTATAGTACACGGTTTTTACCGAATTTTTTGTTTTTCGACATTTTATTTATATTTGTAGGGTTTAGGGTTCATGTTTAGGTTTTAGGGTTTAGGGTTTTAGGTTTAGGGTTTAGGTAATGTTCTTGCATATGTAGGGAATATTCCTCATTTTTTTTCTTGTATTTATGGCCTATAGTACACGGTTTTTACCGACTTTTTTGTTTTTCGACATTTTATTTATATTTATAGGGTTTAGGGTTTAGGGTTAAGGTTTTAGGGTTTAGGGTTTAGGTAATGTTCTTGCATATGTAGGGAATATTCCTTATTTTTTTTCTTGGATTTATGGCTTATAGTACACGGTATTTATCGACTTTTTTGTTTTTCGACATTTTATTTATATTTATAGGGTTTAGGGTTTAGGGTTAAGGTTTTAGGGTTTAGGGTTTTAGGTTTAGGCTTTAGGTAGTGTTCTTGCATATGTAGGGAATATTCCTAATTTTTTTTCTTGGATTTATGGCCTATAGTACACGGTTTTTACCGACTTTTTTGTTTTTCGACATTTTATTTATATTTATAGGGTTTAGGGTTTAGGGTTAAGGTTTTAGGGTTTAGGGTTTTAGGTTTAGGGTTTAGGTAATGTTCTTGCATATGTAGGGAATATTCCTCATTTTTTTTCTTGGATTTATGGCCTATAGTACACGGTTTTTACCGACTTTTTTGTTTTTGACATTTAATTTATATTTATAGGGTTTAGGGTTTAGGGTTAAGGTTTTAGGGTTTAGGGTTTTAGGTTTAGGGTTTAGGGTATGTTCTTCCATACGTAGCGGATATTCCTCATTTTTTTCTTGGATTTATGGCCTATAGTACACGGTTTTTACCGAATTTTTTGTTTTCCGACATTTTATTTATATTTGTAGGGTTTAGGGTTCATGTTTAGGTTTTAGGGTTTAGGGTTTTAGGTTTAGGGTTTAGGTAATGTTCTTGCATATGTAGGGAATATTCCTCATTTTTTTTCTTGTATTTATGGCCTATAGTACACGGTTTTTACCGACTTTTTTGTTTTTCGACATTTTATTTATATTTATAGGGTTTAGGGTTTAGGGTTAAGGTTTTAGGGTTTAGGGTTTAGGTAATGTTCTTGCATATGTAGGGAATATTCCTCATTTTTTTTCTTGGATTTATGGCCTATAGTACACGGTTTTTATCGACTTTTTTGTTTTTCGACATTTTATTTATATTTATAGGGTTTAGGGTTTAGGGTTAAGGTTTTAGGGTTTAGGGTTTTAGGTTTAGGCTTTAGGTAGTGTTCTTGCATATGTAGGGAATATTCCTAATTTTTTTTCTTGGATTTATGGCCTATAGTACACGGTTTTTACCGACTTTTTTGTTTTTCGACATTTTATTTATATTTATAGGGTTTAAGGTTTAGGGTTAAGGTTTTAGGGTTTAGGGTTTTAGGTTTAGGGTTTAGGGTTTAGGGTATGTTCTTGCATATGTAGGGAATATTCCTCATTTTTTTTCTTGGATTTATGGCCTATAGTACACGGTTTTTACCGACTTTTTTGTTTTTCGACATTTTATTTATATTTGTAGGGTTTAGGGTTCATGGTTTAGGTTTTAGGGTTTAGGGTTTTAGGTTTAGGGTTTAGGTAATGTTCTTGCATATGTAGGGAATATTCCTCATTTTTTTTCTTGTATTTATGGCCTATAGTACACGGTTTTTACCGACTTTTTTGTTTTTCAACATTTTATTTATATTTATAGGGTTTAGGGTTTAGGGTTAAGGTTTTAGGGTTTAGGGTTTAGGTAATGTTCTCGCATATGTAGGGAATATTCCTCATTTTTTTTCTTGGATTTATGGCCTATAGTACACGGTTTTTACCGACTTTTTTGTTTTTGACATTTAATTTATATTTATAGAGTTTAGGGTTTAGGGTTAAGGTTTTAGGGTTTAGGGTTTTAGGTTTAGGGTTTAGGGTATGTTCTTGCATATGTAGCGAATATTTCTCATTTTTTTTCTTGGATTTATGGCCTATAGTACACGGTTTTTACCGAATTTTTTGTTTTTCGACATTTTATTTATATTTGTAGGGTTTAGGGTTCATGTTTAGGTTTTAGGGTTTAGGCTTTTAGGTTTAGGGTTTAGGTAATGTTCTTGCATATGTAGGGAATATTCCTCATTTTTTTTCTTGTATTTATGGCCTATAGTACATGGTTTTTACCGACTTTTTTGTTTTTCGACATTTTATTTATATTTATAGGGTTTAGGGTTTAGGGTTAAGGTTTTAGGGTTTAGGGTTTAGGTAATGTTCTTGCATATGTAGGGAATATTCCTCATTTTTTTTCTTGGATTTATGGCCTATAGTACACGGTTTTTACCGACTTTTTTGTTTTTCGACATTTTATTTATATTTATAGGGTTTAAGGTTTAGGGTTAAGGTTTTAGGGTTTAGGGTTTTAGGTTTAGGGTTTAGGTAATGTTCTTGCATATGTAGGGAATATTCCTCATTTTTTTTCTTGTATTTATGGCCTATAGTACACGGTTTTTACCGACTTTTTTGTTTTTCAACATTTTATTTATATTTATAGGGTTTAGGGTTTAGGGTTAAGGTTTTAGGGTTTAGGGTTTAGGTAATGTTCTCGCATATGTAGGGAATATTCCTCATTTTTTTTCTTGGATTTATGGCCTATAGTACACGGTTTTTACCGACTTTTTTGTTTTTGACATTTAATTTATATTTATAGAGTTTAGGGTTTAGGGTTAAGGTTTTAGGGTTTAGGGTTTTAGGTTTAGGGTTTAGGGTATGTTCTTGCATATGTAGCGAATATTTCTCATTTTTTTTCTTGGATTTATGGCCTATAGTACACGGTTTTTACCGAATTTTTTGTTTTTCGACATTTTATTTATATTTGTAGGGTTTAGGGTTCATGTTGAGGTTTTAGGGTTTAGGCTTTTAGGTTTAGGGTTTAGGTAATGTTCTTGCATATGTAGGGAATATTCCTCATTTTTTTTCTTGTATTTATGGCCTATAGTACATGGTTTTTACCGACTTTTTTGTTTTTCGACATTTTATTTATATTTATAGGGTTTAGGGTTTAGGGTTAAGGTTTTAGGGTTTAGGGTTTAGGTAATGTTCTTGCATATGTAGGGAATATTCCTCATTTTTTTTCTTGGATTTATGGCCTATAGTACACGGTTTTTACCGACTTTTTTGTTTTTCGACATTTTATTTATATTTATAGGGTTTAAGGTTTAGGGTTAAGGTTTTAGGGTTTAGGGTTTTAGGTTTAGGGTTTAGGTAATGTTCTTGCATATGTAGGGAATATTCCTCATTTTTTTTCTTGGATTTATGGCCTATAGTACACGGTTTTTACCGACATTTTTGTTTTTTGACATTTTCTTTATATTTGTAGGGTTTAAGGTTCACGGTTTAGGTTTTAGGGTTTAGGGTTTTAGGTTTAGGGTTTAGGTAATGTTCTTGCATATGTAGGGAATATTCCTCATTTTTTTTCTTGGATTTATGGCCTATAGAACACGGTTTTTACCGACTTTTTTGTTTTTCGACATTTTATTTATATTTATAGGGTTTAGGGTTAAGGTTTTAGGGTTTAGGGTTTTAGGTTTAGGGTTTTGGGTATGTTCTTGCATATGTAGGGAATATTCCTCATTTTTTTTCTTGGATTTATGGCCTATAGTACACGGTTTTTACCGACTTTTTTGTTTTTCGACATTTTATTTATATTTGTAGGGTTTAGGGTTCATGGTTTAGGTTTTAGGGTTTAGGGTTTTAGGTTTAGGGTTTAGGTAATGTTCTTGCATATGTAGGGAATATTCCTCACTTTTTTTCTTGGATTTATGGCCTATAGTACACGGTTTTTACCGACTTTTTTGTTTTTCAACATTTTATTTATATTTATAGGGTTTAGGGTTAAGGGTTTAGGGTTTAGGGTTTTAGGTTTAGGGTTTAGGTAATGTTCTTGCATATGTAGGGAATATTCCTCATTTTTTTTCTTGGATTTATGGCCTATAGTACACGGTTTTTACCGACTTTTTTGTTTTTCGACATTTTATTTATATTTATAGGGTTTAGGGTTTAGGGTTAAGGTTTTAGGGTTTAGGGTTTTAGGTTTAGGGTTTAGGTAATGTTCTTGCATATGTAGGGAATATTCCTCATTTTTTTTCTTGGATTTATGGCCTATAGTACACGGTTTTTACCGACTTTTTTGTTTTTGACATTTAATTTATATTTATAGGGTTTAGGGTTTAGGGTTAAGGTTTTAGGGTTTATGGTTTTAGGTTTAGGGTTTAGGGTATGTTCTTGCATATGTAGCGAATATTCCTCATTTTTTTTCTTGGATTTATGGCCTATAGTACACGGTTTTTACCGACTTTTTTGTTTTTCGACATTTTATTTATATTTGTAGGGTTTAGGGTTCATGGTTTTAGGTTTAGGGTTTAGGTTATGTTCTTGCATATGTAGGGAATATTCCTCATTTTTTTTCTTGTATTTATGGCCTATAGTACACGGTTTTTACCGACTTTTTTGTTTTTCGACATTTTATTTATATTTATAGGGTTTAGGGTTTAGGGTTAAGGTTTTAGGGTTTAGGGTTTAGGTAATGTTCTTGCATATGTAGGGAATATTCCTCATTTTTTTTCTTGGATTTATGGCCTATAGTACACGGTTTTTACCGACTTTTTTGTTTTTCGACATTTTCTTTATATTTGTAGGGTTTAGGGTTCATGGTTTAGGTTATAGGGTTTAGGGTTTTAGGTTTAGGGTTTAGGTAATGTTCTTGCATATGTAGGGAATATTCCTCATTTTTTTCTTGGATTTATGGCCTATAGTACACGGTTTTTACCGACCTTTTTGTTTTTCGACATTTTATTTATATTTATAGGGTTTAGGGTTTAGGGTTAAGGTTTTAGGGTTTAGGGTTTAGGGTTTTAGGTTTAGGGTTTAGGGTATGTTCTTGCATATGTAGGGAATATTCCTCATTTTTTTTCTTGGATTTATGGCCTATAGTACACGGTTTTTACCGACTTTTTTGTTTTACGACATTTTATTTATATTTATAGTGTTTAGGGTTTAGGTTAAGGTTTTAGGGTTTAGGGTTTTAGGTTTAGGGTTTAGGGTATGTTCTTGCATATGTAGGGAATATTCCTCATTTTTTTTTCTTGGATTTATGGCCTATAGTACACGGTTTTTACCGACTTTTTTGTTTTTCGACATTTTATTTATATTTGTAGGGTTTAGGGTTCATGGTTTAGGTTTTAGGGTTTTAGATTTAGGGTTTAGGTAATGTTCTTGCATATGTAGGGAATATTCCTCATTTTTTTTCTTGGATTTATGGCCTATAGTACACGGTTTTTACCGACTTTTTTGTTTTTCGACATTTAATTTATATTTATAGGGTTTAGGGTTTAGGGTTAAGGTTTTAGGGTTTAGGGTTTTAGGTTTAGGGTTTAGGGTTTAGGGTATGTTCTTGCATATGTAGGGAATATTCCTCATTTTTTTTCTTGGATTTATGGCCTATAGTACACGGTTTTTACCGACTTTTTCGTTTTTCGACATTTTATTTATATTTATAGGGTTTAGGGTTTAGGGTTAAGGTTTTAGGGTTTAGGGTTTATGTAATGTTCTTGCATATGTAGGGAATATTCCTCATTTTTTTTCTTGGATTTATGGCCTATAGTACACGGTTTTTACCGACTTTTTTGTTTTTCGACATTTTATTTATATTTATAGTGTTTAAGGTTTAGGGTTAAGGTTTTAGGGTTTAGGGTTTAGGGTTTTAGGTTTAGGGTTTAGGTAATGTTCTTGCATATGTAGGGAATATTCCTCATTTTTTTTCTTGGATTTATGGCCTATAGTACACGGTTTTTACCGACTTTTTTGTTTATCGACATTTTCTTTATATTTGTAGGGTTTAAGGTTCATGGTTTAGGTTTTAGGTTTTAGGGTTTTAGGTTTAGGGTTTAGGTAATGTTCTTGCATATGTAGGGAATATTCCTCATTTTTTTTCTTGGATTTATGGCCTATAGTAAACGGTTTTTACCGAGTTTTTTATTTTTCGACATTTTATTTATATTTATAGGGTTTAGGCTGTAGGGTTAAGTTTTTAGGGATTAGGGTTTTAGGTTTAGGGTTTAGGGTATGTTCTTGCATATGTAGCGAATATTCCTCATTTTTTTTTCTTGGATTTATGGCCTATAGTACACGGTTTTTACCGACTTTTTTGTTTTTCGACATTTTATTTATATTTATAGGGTTTAGGGTTTAGGGTTAAGGTTTTAGGGTTTAGGGTTTTAGGTTTAGGGTTTAGGGTATGTTCTTGCATATGTAGGGAATATTCCTCATTTTTTTTCTTGGATTTATGGCCTATAGTACACGGTTTTTACCGACTTTTTTGTTTTTGACATTTAATTTATATTTATAGGGTTTAGGGTTTAGGGTTAAGGTTTTAGGGTTTATGGTTTTAGGTTTAGGGTTTAGGGTATGTTCTTGCATAGGTAGCGAATATTCCTCATTTTTTTTCTTGGATTTATGGCCTATAGTACACGGTTTTTTCCGACTTTTTTGTTTTTCGACATTTTATTTATATTTGTAGGGTTTAGGGTTCATGGTTTTAGGTTTAGGGTTTAGGTTATGTTCTTGCATATGTAGGGAATATTCCTCATTTTTTTTCTTGTATTTATGGCCTATAGTACACGGTTTTTACCGACTTTTTTGTTTTTCGACATTTTATTTATATTTATAGGGTTTAGGGTTTAGGGTTAAGGTTTTAGGGTTTAGGGTTTAGGTAATGTTCTTGCATATGTAGGGAATATTCCTCATTTTTTTTCTTGGATTTATGGCCTATAGTACACGGTTTTTACCGACTTTTTTGTTTTTCGACATTTTCTTTATATTTGTAGGGTTTAGGGTTCATGGTTTAGGTTATAGGGTTTAGGGTTTTAGGTTTAGGGTTTAGGTAATGTTCTTGCATATATAGGGAATATTCCTCATTTTTTTTCTTGGATTTATGGCCTATAGTACACGGTTTTTACCGACTTTTTTGTTTTACGACATTTTATTTATATTTATAGTGTTTAGGGTTTAGGTTAAGGTTTTAGGGTTTAGGGTTTTAGGTTTAGGGTTTAGGGTATGTTCTTGCATATGTAGGGAATATTCCTCATTTTTTTTTCTTGGATTTATGGCCTATAGTACACGGTTTTTACCGACTTTTTTGTTTTTCGACATTTTATTTATATTTGTAGGGTTTAGGGTTCATGGTTTAGGTTTTAGGGTTTTAGATTTAGGGTTTAGGTAATGTTCTTGCGTATGTAGGGAATATTCCTCATTTTTTTTCTTGGATTTATGGCCTATAGTACACGGTTTTTACCGACTTTTTTGTTTTTCGACATTTAATTTATATTTATAGGGTTTAGGGTTTAGGGTTAAAGTTTTAGGGTTTAGGGTTTTAGGTTTAGGGTTTAGGGTTTAGGGTATGTTCTTGCATATGTAGGGAATATTCCTCATTTTTTTTCTTGGATTTATGGCCTATAGTACACGGTTTTTACCGACTTTTTCGTTTTTCGACATTTTATTTATATTTATAGGGTTTAGGGTTTAGGGTTAAGGTTTTAGGGTTTAGGGTTTATGTAATATTCTTGCATATGTAGGGAATATTCCTCATTTTTTTTCTTGGATTTATGGCCTATAGTACACGGTTTTTACCGACTTTTTTGTTTTTCGACATTTTATTTATATTTATAGTGTTTAAGGTTTAGGGTTAAGGTTTTAGGGTTTAGGGTTTAGGGTTTTAGGTTTAGGGTTTAGGTAATGTTCTTGCATATGTAGGGAATATTCCTCATTTTTTTTCTTGGATTTATGGCCTATAGTACACGGTTTTTACCGACTTTTTTGTTTTTCGACATTTTCTTTATATTTGTAGGGTTTAAGGTTCATGGTTTAGGTTTTAGGTTTTAGGGTTTTAGGTTTAGGGTTTAGGTAATGTTCTTGCATATGTAGGGAATATTCCTCATTTTTTTTCTTGGATTTATGGCCTATAGTAAACGGTTTTTACCGACTTTTTTATTTTTCGACATTTTATTTATATTTATAGGGTTTAGGCTGTAGGTTTAAGTTTTTAGGGATTAGGGTTTTAGGTTTAGGGTTTAGGGTATGTTCTTGCATATGTAGCGAATATTCCTCATTTTTTTTTCTTGGATTTATGGCCTATAGTACACGGTTTTTACCGACTTTTTTGTTTTTCGACATTTTATTTATATTTATAGGGTTTAGGGTTTAGGGTTAAGGTTTTAGGGTTTAGGGTTTTAGGTTTAGGGTTTAGGGTATGTTCTTGCATATGTAGGGAATATTCCTCATTTTTTTTTCTTGGATTTATGGCCTATAGTACACGGTTTTTACCGACTTTTTTGTTTTTCGACATTTTATTTATATTTGTAGGGTTTAGGGTTCATGGTTTAGGCTTTAGGGTTTTAGGTTTAGGGTTTAGGTAATGTTCTTTCATATGTAGGGAATATTCCTCATTTTTTTTCTTGGATTTATGGCCTATATAGTACACGGTTTTTACCGACTTTTTTGTTTTTCGACATTTTATTTATATTTATAGGGTTTAGGGTTTAGGGTTTAGGGTTAAGGTTTTAGGGTTTAGGGTTTTAGGTTTAGGGTTTAGGTAATGTTCTTGCATATGTAGGGAATATTCCTCATTTTTTTTCTTGGATTTATGGCCTATAGTACACGGTTTTTACCGACTTTTTTGTTTTTGACATTTAATTTATATTTATAGGGTTTAGGGTTTAGGGTTAAGGTTTTAGGGTTTATGGTTTTAGGTTTAGGGTTTAGGTAATGTTCTTGCATATGTAGGGAATATTCCTCATTTTTTTTCTTGGATTTATGGCCTATAGTACACGGTTTTTACCGACTTTTTTGTTTTTTGACATTTTCTTTATATTTGTAGGGTTTAAGGTTCATGGTTTAGGTTTTAGGGTTTAGGGTTTTAGGTTTAGGGTTTAGGTAATGTTCTTGCATATGTAGGGAATATTCCTCATTTTTTTTCTTGGATTTATGGCCTATAGTACACGGTTTTTACCGACTTTTTTGTTTTTCGACATTTTATTTATATTTATAGGGTTTAGGGTTTAGGGTTAAGGTTTTAGGGTTTAGGGTTTTAGGTTTAGGGTTTAGGGTATGTTCTTGCATATGTAGCGAATATTCCTCATTTTTTTTCTTGGATTTATGGCCTATAGTACACGGTTTTTACCGACTTTTTTGTTTTTCGACATTTTATTTATATTTATAGGGTTTAGGGTTTAGGGTTTTAGGTTTAGGGTTTAGGGTATGTTCTTGCATATGTAATGAATATTCCGCATTTTTTTTTCTTGGATTTATGGCCTATAGTACACGGTTTTTACCGACTTTTTTGTTTTTCGACATTTTATTTATATTTGTAGGGTTTAGGGTTCATGGTTTAGGTTTTAGGGTTTAGGGTTTTAGGTTTAGGGTTTAGGTAATGTTCTTGCATATGTAGGGAATATTCCTCATTTTTTTTCTTGGATTTATGGCCTATAGTACACGGTTTTTACCGACTTTTTTGTTTTTCGACATTTTATTTATATTTATAGGGTTTAGGGTTTAGGGTTTTAGGTTTAGGGTTTAGGGTATGTTCTTGCATATGTAGGGAATATTCCTCATTTTTTTTTCTTGTATTTATGGCCTATAGTACACGGTTTTTACCGACTTTTTTGTTTTTCGACATTTTATTTATATTTATAGGGTTTAGGGTTTAG
The DNA here is from genome assembly GCA_963920805.1 of Primula vulgaris. Lineage (NCBI taxonomy): Eukaryota > Viridiplantae > Streptophyta > Magnoliopsida > Ericales > Primulaceae > Primula > Primula vulgaris. The sequence goes on from CAWUCN010000019.1 coordinate 13,070, forward strand.
GGTTAAGGTTTTAGGGTTTAGGGTTTAGGTAATGTTCGTGCATATGTAGGGAATATTCCTCATTTTTTTTCTTGGATTTATGGCCTATAGTACACGGTTTTTACCGACTTTTTGTTTTTCGACATTTTATTTATATTTATAGGGTTTAGGGTTTAGGGTTAAGGTTTTAGGGTTTAGGGTTTTAGGTTTAGGCTTTAGGTAATGTTCTTGCATATGTAGGGAATATTCCTAATTTTTTTTCTTGGATTTATGGCCTATAGTACATGGTTTTTACCGTCTTTTTTGTTTTTCGACATTTTATTTATATTTATAGGGTTTAAGGTTTAGGGTTAAGGTTTTAGGGTTTAGGGTTTTAGGTTTAGGGTTTATGTAATGTTCTTGCATATGTAGGGAATATTCCTAAATTTTTTTCTTGGATTTATTGCCTATAGTACACGGTTTTTACCGACTTTTTTGTTTTTCGACATTTTATTTATATTTGTAGGGTTTAGGGTTCATGGTTTAGGTTTTAGGGTTTAGGGTTTTAGGTTTAGGGTTTAGGGTATGTTCTTGCATATGTAGCGAATATTCCTCATTTTTTTTCTTGGATTTATGGCCTATAGTACACGGTTTTTACCGACTTTTTTGTTTTTGACATTTAATTTATATTTATAGAGTTTAGGGTTTAGGGTTAAGGTTTTAGGGTTTAGGGTTTTAGGTTTAGGGTTTAGGGTATGTTCTTGCATATGTAGCGAATATTTCTCATTTTTTTTCTTGGATTTATGGCCTATAGTACACGGTTTTTACCGAATTTTTTGTTTTTCGACATTTTATTTATATTTGTAGGGTTTAGGGTTCATGTTTAGGTTTTAGGGTTTAGGCTTTTAGGTTTAGGGTTTAGGTAATGTTCTTGCATATGTAGGGAATATTCCTCATTTTTTTTCTTGTATTTATGGCCTATAGTACATGGTTTTTACCGACTTTTTTGTTTTTCGACATTTTATTTATATTTATAGTGTTTAGGGTTTAGGTTAAGGTTTTAGGGTTTAGGGTTTTAGGTTTAGGGTTTAGGGTATGTTCTTGCATATGTAGGGAATATTCCTCATTTTTTTTTCTTGGATTTATGGCCTATAGTACACGGTTTTTACCGACTTTTTTGTTTTTCGACATTTTATTTATATTTGTAGGGTTTAGGGTTCATGGTTTAGGTTTTAGGGTTTTAGATTTAGGGTTTAGGTAATGTTCTTGCATATGTAGGGAATATTCCTCATTTTTTTTCTTGGATTTATGGCCTATAGTACACGGTTTTTACCGACTTTTTTGTTTTTCGACATTTAATTTATATTTATAGGGTTTAGGGTTTAGGGTTAAGGTTTTAGGGTTTAGGGTTTTAGGTTTAGGGTTTAGGTAATGTTCTTGCATATGTAGGGAATATTCCTCATTTTTTTTCTTGGATTTATGGCCTATAGTAAACGGTTTTTACCGAGTTTTTTATTTTTCGACATTTTATTTATATTTATAGGGTTTAGGCTGTAGGGTTAAGTTTTTAGGGATTAGGGTTTTAGGTTTAGGGTTTAGGGTATGTTCTTGCATATGTAGCGAATATTCCTCATTTTTTTTTCTTGGATTTATGGCCTATAGTACACGGTTTTTACCGACTTTTTTGTTTTTCGACATTTTATTTATATTTATAGGGTTTAGGGTTTAGGGTTAAGGTTTTAGGGTTTAGGGTTTTAGGTTTAGGGTTTAGGGTATGTTCTTGCATATGTAGGGAATATTCCTCATTTTTTTTCTTGGATTTATGGCCTATAGTACACGGTTTTTACCGACTTTTTTGTTTTTGACATTTAATTTATATTTATAGGGTTTAGGGTTTAGGGTTAAGGTTTTAGGGTTTATGGTTTTAGGTTTAGGGTTTAGGGTATGTTCTTGCATAGGTAGCGAATATTCCTCATTTTTTTTCTTGGATTTATGGCCTATAGTACACGGTTTTTTCCGACTTTTTTGTTTTTCGACATTTTATTTATATTTGTAGGGTTTAGGGTTCATGGTTTTAGGTTTAGGGTTTAGGTTATGTTCTTGCATATGTAGGGAATATTCCTCATTTTTTTTCTTGTATTTATGGCCTATAGTACACGGTTTTTACCGACTTTTTTGTTTTTCGACATTTTATTTATATTTATAGGGTTTAGGGTTTAGGGTTAAGGTTTTAGGGTTTAGGGTTTAGGTAATGTTCTTGCATATGTAGGGAATATTCCTCATTTTTTTTCTTGGATTTATGGCCTATAGTACACGGTTTTTACCGACTTTTTTGTTTTTCGACATTTTCTTTATATTTGTAGGGTTTAGGGTTCATGGTTTAGGTTATAGGGTTTAGGGTTTTAGGTTTAGGGTTTAGGTAATGTTCTTGCATATATAGGGAATATTCCTCATTTTTTTTCTTGGATTTATGGCCTATAGTACACGGTTTTTACCGACTTTTTTGTTTTACGACATTTTATTTATATTTATAGGGTTTAGGGTTTAGGGTTAAGGTTTTAGGGTTTAGGGTTTAGGTAATGTTCTTGCATATGTAGGGAATATTCCTCATTTTTTTTCTTGGATTTATGGCCTATAGTACACGGTTTTTACCGACTTTTTTGTTTTTCGACATTTTCTTTATATTTGTAGGGTTTAGGGTTCATGGTTTAGGTTATAGGGTTTAGGGTTTTAGGTTTAGGGTTTAGGTAATGTTCTTGCATATATAGGGAATATTCCTCATTTTTTTTCTTGGATTTATGGCCTATAGTACACGGTTTTTACCGACTTTTTTATTTTTCGACATTTTATTTATATTTATAGGGTTTAGGCTGTAGGTTTAAGTTTTTAGGGATTAGGGTTTTAGGTTTAGGGTTTAGGTTATGTTCTTGCATATGTAGGGAATATTCCTCATTTTTTTTCTTGTATTTATGGCCTATAGTACACGGTTTTTACCGACTTTTTTGTTTTTCGACATTTTATTTATATTTATAGGGTTTAGGGTTTAGGGTTAAGGTTTTAGGGTTTAGGGTTTAGGTAATGTTCTTGCATATGTAGGGAATATTCCTCATTTTTTTTCTTGGATTTATGGCCTATAGTACACGGTTTTTACCGACTTTTTTGTTTTTCGACATTTTCTTTATATTTGTAGGGTTTAGGGTTCATGGTTTAGGTTATAGGGTTTAGGGTTTTAGGTTTAGGGTTTAGGTAATGTTCTTGCATATATAGGGAATATTCCTCATTTTTTTTCTTGGATTTATGGCCTATAGTACACGGTTTTTACCGACTTTTTTGTTTTACGACATTTTATTTATATTTATAGTGTTTAGGGTTTAGGTTAAGGTTTTAGGGTTTAGGGTTTTAGGTTTAGGGTTTAGGGTATGTTCTTGCATATGTAGGGAATATTCCTCATTTTTTTTTCTTGGATTTATGGCCTATAGTACACGGTTTTTACCGACTTTTTTGTTTTTCGACATTTTATTTATATTTGTAGGGTTTAGGGTTCATGGTTTAGGTTTTAGGGTTTTAGATTTAGGGTTTAGGTAATGTTCTTGCATATGTAGGGAATATTCCTCATTTTTTTTCTTGGATTTATGGCCTATAGTACACGGTTTTTACCGACTTTTTTGTTTTTCGACATTTAATTTATATTTATAGGGTTTAGGGTTTAGGGTTAAGGTTTTAGGGTTTAGGGTTTTAGGTTTAGGGTTTAGGGTTTAGGGTATGTTCTTGCATATGTAGGGAATATTCCTCATTTTTTTTCTTGGATTTATGGCCTATAGTACACGGTTTTTACCGACTTTTTCGTTTTTCGACATTTTATTTATATTTATAGGGTTTAGGGTTTAGGGTTAAGGTTTTAGGGTTTAGGGTTTATGTAATGTTCTTGCATATGTAGGGAATATTCCTCATTTTTTTTCTTGGATTTATGGCCTATAGTACACGGTTTTTACCGACTTTTTTGTTTTTCGACATTTTATTTATATTTATAGTGTTTAAGGTTTAGGGTTAAGGTTTTAGGGTTTAGGGTTTAGGGTTTTAGGTTTAGGGTTTAGGTAATGTTCTTGCATATGTAGGGAATATTCCTCATTTTTTTTCTTGGATTTATGGCCTATAGTACACGGTTTTTACCGACTTTTTTGTTTTTCGACATTTTCTTTATATTTGTAGGGTTTAAGGTTCATGGTTTAGGTTTTAGGTTTTAGGGTTTTAGGTTTAGGGTTTAGGTAATGTTCTTGCATATGTAGGGAATATTCCTCATTTTTTTTCTTGGATTTATGGCCTATAGTAAACGGTTTTTACCGACTTTTTTATTTTTCGACATTTTATTTATATTTATAGGGTTTAGGCTGTAGGTTTAAGTTTTTAGGGATTAGGGTTTTAGGTTTAGGGTTTAGGTTATGTTCTTGCATATGTAGGGAATATTCCTCATTTTTTTTCTTGTATTTATGGCCTATAGTACACGGTTTTTACCGACTTTTTTGTTTTTCGACATTTTATTTATATTTATAGGGTTTAGGGTTTAGGGTTAAGGTTTTAGGGTTTAGGGTTTAGGTAATGTTCTTGCATATGTAGGGAATATTCCTCATTTTTTTTCTTGGATTTATGGCCTATAGTACACGGTTTTTACCGACTTTTTTGTTTTTCGACATTTTCTTTATATTTGTAGGGTTTAGGGTTCATGGTTTAGGTTATAGGGTTTAGGGTTTTAGGTTTAGGGTTTAGGTAATGTTCTTGCATATATAGGGAATATTCCTCATTTTTTTTCTTGGATTTATGGCCTATAGTACACGGTTTTTACCGACTTTTTTGTTTTACGACATTTTATTTATATTTATAGTGTTTAGGGTTTAGGTTAAGGTTTTAGGGTTTAGGGTTTTAGGTTTAGGGTTTAGGGTATGTTCTTGCATATGTAGGGAATATTCCTCATTTTTTTTTCTTGGATTTATGGCCTATAGTACACGGTTTTTACCGACTTTTTTGTTTTTCGACATTTTATTTATATTTGTAGGGTTTAGGGTTCATGGTTTAGGTTTTAGGGTTTTAGATTTAGGGTTTAGGTAATGTTCTTGCATATGTAGGGAATATTCCTCATTTTTTTTCTTGGATTTATGGCCTATAGTACACGGTTTTTACCGACTTTTTTGTTTTTCGACATTTAATTTATATTTATAGGGTTTAGGGTTTAGGGTTAAGGTTTTAGGGTTTAGGGTTTTAGGTTTAGGGTTTAGGGTTTAGGGTATGTTCTTGCATATGTAGGGAATATTCCTCATTTTTTTTCTTGGATTTATGGCCTATAGTACACGGTTTTTACCGACTTTTTCGTTTTTCGACATTTTATTTATATTTATAGGGTTTAGGGTTTAGGGTTAAGGTTTTAGGGTTTAGGGTTTATGTAATGTTCTTGCATATGTAGGGAATATTCCTCATTTTTTTTCTTGGATTTATGGCCTATAGTACACGGTTTTTACCGACTTTTTTGTTTTTCGACATTTTATTTATATTTATAGTGTTTAAGGTTTAGGGTTAAGGTTTTAGGGTTTAGGGTTTAGGGTTTTAGGTTTAGGGTTTAGGTAATGTTCTTGCATATGTAGGGAATATTCCTCATTTTTTTTCTTGGATTTATGGCCTATAGTACACGGTTTTTACCGACTTTTTTGTTTTTCGACATTTTCTTTATATTTGTAGGGTTTAAGGTTCATGGTTTAGGTTTTAGGTTTTAGGGTTTTAGGTTTAGGGTTTAGGTAATGTTCTTGCATATGTAGGGAATATTCCTCATTTTTTTTCTTGGATTTATGGCCTATAGTAAACGGTTTTTACCGACTTTTTTATTTTTCGACATTTTATTTATATTTATAGGGTTTAGGCTGTAGGTTTAAGTTTTTAGGGATTAGGGTTTTAGGTTTAGGGTTTAGGGTATGTTCTTGCATATGTAGCGAATATTCCTCATTTTTTTTTCTTGGATTTATGGCCTATAGTACACGGTTTTTACCGACTTTTTTGTTTTTCGACATTTTATTTATATTTGTAGGGTTTAGGGTTCATGGTTTAGGTTTTAGGGTTTTAGATTTAGGGTTTAGGTAATGTTCTTGCATATGTAGGGAATATTCCTCATTTTTTTTCTTGGATTTATGGCCTATAGTACACGGTTTTTACCGACTTTTTTGTTTTTGACATTTAATTTATATTTATAGGGTTTAGGGTTTAGGGTTAAGGTTTTAGGGTTTAGGGTTTATGTAATGTTCTTGCATATGTAGGGAATATTCCTCATTTTTTTTCTTGGATTTATGGCCTATAGTACACGGTTTTTACCGACTTTTTTGTTTTTCGACATTTTATTTATATTTATAGTGTTTAAGGTTTAGGGTTAAGGTTTTAGGGTTTAGGGTTTAGGGTTTTAGGTTTAGGGTTTAGGTAATGTTCTTGCATATGTAGGGAATATTCCTCATTTTTTTTCTTGGATTTATGGCCTATAGTACACGGTTTTTACCGACTTTTTTGTTTTTCGACATTTTCTTTATATTTGTAGGGTTTAAGGTTCATGGTTTAGGTTTTAGGTTTTAGGGTTTTAGGTTTAGGGTTTAGGTAATGTTCTTGCATATGTAGGGAATATTCCTCATTTTTTTTCTTGGATTTATGGCCTATAGTAAACGGTTTTTACCGACTTTTTTATTTTTCGACATTTTATTTATATTTATAGGGTTTAGGCTGTAGGTTTAAGTTTTTAGGGATTAGGGTTTTAGGTTTAGGGTTTAGGTTATGTTCTTGCATATGTAGGGAATATTCCTCATTTTTTTTCTTGTATTTATGGCCTATAGTACACGGTTTTTACCGACTTTTTTGTTTTTCGACATTTTATTTATATTTATAGGGTTTAGGGTTTAGGGTTAAGGTTTTAGGGTTTAGGGTTTAGGTAATGTTCTTGCATATGTAGGGAATATTCCTCATTTTTTTTCTTGGATTTATGGCCTATAGTACACGGTTTTTACCGACTTTTTTGTTTTTCGACATTTTCTTTATATTTGTAGGGTTTAGGGTTCATGGTTTAGGTTATAGGGTTTAGGGTTTTAGGTTTAGGGTTTAGGTAATGTTCTTGCATATATAGGGAATATTCCTCATTTTTTTTCTTGGATTTATGGCCTATAGTACACGGTTTTTACCGACTTTTTTGTTTTACGACATTTTATTTATATTTATAGTGTTTAGGGTTTAGGTTAAGGTTTTAGGGTTTAGGGTTTTAGGTTTAGGGTTTAGGGTATGTTCTTGCATATGTAGGGAATATTCCTCATTTTTTTTTCTTGGATTTATGGCCTATAGTACACGGTTTTTACCGACTTTTTTGTTTTTCGACATTTTATTTATATTTGTAGGGTTTAGGGTTCATGGTTTAGGTTTTAGGGTTTTAGATTTAGTGTTTAGGTAATGTTCTTGCATATGTAGGGAATATTCCTCATTTTTTTTCTTGGATTTATGGCCTATAGTACACGGTTTTTACCGACTTTTTTGTTTTTCGACATTTAATTTATATTTATAGGGTTTAGGGTTTAGGGTTAAGGTTTTAGGGTTTAGGGTTTTAGGTTTAGGGTTTAGGGTTTAGGGTATGTTCTTGCATATGTAGGGAATATTCCTCATTTTTTTTCTTGGATTTATGGCCTATAGTACACGGTTTTTACCGACTTTTTCGTTTTTCGACATTTTATTTATATTTATAGGGTTTAGGTTTTAGGGTTAAGGTTTTAGGGTTTAGGGTTTATGTAATGTTCTTGCATATGTAGGGAATATTCCTCATTTTTTTTCTTGGATTTATGGCCTATAGTACACGGTTTTTACCGACTTTTTTGTTTTTCGACATTTTATTTATATTTATAGTGTTTAAGGTTTAGGGTTAAGGTTTTAGGGTTTAGGGTTTAGGGTTTTAGGTTTAGGGTTTAGGTAATGTTCTTGCATATGTAGGGAATATTCCTCATTTTTTTTCTTGGATTTATGGCCTATAGTACACGGTTTTTACCGACTTTTTTGTTTTTCGACATTTTCTTTATATTTGTAGGGTTTAAGGTTCATGGTTTAGGTTTTAGGTTTTAGGGTTTTAGGTTTAGGGTTTAGGTAATGTTCTTGCATATGTAGGGAATATTCCTCATTTTTTTTCTTGGATTTATGGCCTATAGTAAACGGTTTTTACCGACTTTTTTATTTTTCGACATTTTATTTATATTTATAGGGTTTAGGCTGTAGGTTTAAGTTTTTAGGGATTAGGGTTTTAGGTTTAGGGTTTAGGGTATGTTCTTGCATATGTAGCGAATATTCCTCATTTTTTTTTCTTGGATTTATGGCCTATAGTACACGGTTTTTACCGACTTTTTTGTTTTTCGACATTTTATTTATATTTGTAGGGTTTAGGGTTCATGGTTTAGGTTTTAGGGTTTTAGATTTAGGGTTTAGGTAATGTTCTTGCATATGTAGGGAATATTCCTCATTTTTTTTCTTGGATTTATGGCCTATAGTACACGGTTTTTACCGACTTTTTTGTTTTTCGACATTTAATTTATATTTATAGGGTTTAGGGTTTAGGGTTAAGGTTTTAGGGTTTAGGGTTTTAGGTTTAGGGTTTAGGGTTTAGGGTATGTTCTTGCATATGTAGGGAATATTCCTCATTTTTTTTCTTGGATTTATGGCCTATAGTACACGGTTTTTACCGACTTTTTCGTTTTTCGACATTTTATTTATATTTATAGGGTTTAGGGTTTAGGGTTAAGGTTTTAGGGTTTAGGGTTTATGTAATGTTCTTGCATATGTAGGGAATATTCCTCATTTTTTTTCTTGGATTTATGGCCTATAGTACACGGTTTTTACCGACTTTTTTGTTTTTCGACATTTTATTTATATTTATAGTGTTTAAGGTTTAGGGTTAAGGTTTTAGGGTTTAGGGTTTAGGGTTTTAGGTTTAGGGTTTAGGTAATGTTCTTGCATATGTAGGGAATATTCCTCATTTTTTTTCTTGGATTTATGGCCTATAGTACACGGTTTTTACCGACTTTTTTGTTTTTCGACATTTTCTTTATATTTGTAGGGTTTAAGGTTCATGGTTTAGGTTTTAGGTTTTAGGGTTTTAGGTTTAGGGTTTAGGTAATGTTCTTGCATATGTAGGGAATATTCCTCATTTTTTTTCTTGGATTTATGGCCTATAGTAAACGGTTTTTACCGACTTTTTTATTTTTCGACATTTTATTTATATTTATAGGGTTTAGGCTGTAGGTTTAAGTTTTTAGGGATTAGGGTTTTAGGTTTAGGGTTTAGGGTATGTTCTTGCATATGTAGCGAATATTCCTCATTTTTTTTTCTTGGATTTATGGCCTATAGTACACGGTTTTTACCGACTTTTTTGTTTTTCGACATTTTATTTATATTTGTAGGGTTTAGGGTTCATGGTTTAGGTTTTAGGGTTTTAGATTTAGGGTTTAGGTAATGTTCTTGCATATGTAGGGAATATTCCTCATTTTTTTTCTTGGATTTATGGCCTATAGTACACGGTTTTTACCGACTTTTTTGTTTTTCGACATTTAATTTATATTTATAGGGTTTAGGGTTTAGGGTTAAGGTTTTAGGGTTTAGGGTTTTAGGTTTAGGGTTTAGGGTTTAGGGTATGTTCTTGCATATGTAGGGAATATTCCTCATTTTTTTTCTTGGATTTATGGCCTATAGTACACGGTTTTTACCGACTTTTTCGTTTTTCGACATTTTATTTATATTTATAGGGTTTAGGGTTTAGGGTTAAGGTTTTAGGGTTTAGGGTTTATGTAATGTTCTTGCATATGTAGGGAATATTCCTCATTTTTTTTCTTGGATTTATGGCCTATAGTACACGGTTTTTACCGACTTTTTTGTTTTTCGACATTTTATTTATATTTATAGTGTTTAAGGTTTAGGGTTAAGGTTTTAGGGTTTAGGGTTTAGGGTTTTAGGTTTAGGGTTTAGGTAATGTTCTTGCATATGTAGGGAATATTCCTCATTTTTTTTCTTGGATTTATGGCCTATAGTACACGGTTTTTACCGACTTTTTTGTTTTTCGACATTTTCTTTATATTTGTAGGGTTTAAGGTTCATGGTTTAGGTTTTAGGTTTTAGGGTTTTAGGTTTAGGGTTTAGGTAATGTTCTTGCATATGTAGGGAATATTCCTCATTTTTTTTCTTGGATTTATGGCCTATAGTAAACGGTTTTTACCGACTTTTTTATTTTTCGACATTTTATTTATATTTATAGGGTTTAGGCTGTAGGTTTAAGTTTTTAGGGATTAGGGTTTTAGGTTTAGGGTTTAGGGTATGTTCTTGCATATGTAGCGAATATTCCTCATTTTTTTTTCTTGGATTTATGGCCTATAGTACACGGTTTTTACCGACTTTTTTGTTTTTCGACATTTTATTTATATTTATAGGGTTTAGGGTTTAGGGTTAAGGTTTTAGGGTTTAGGGTTTTAGGTTTAGGGTTTAGGGTATGTTCTTGCATATGTAGGGAATATTCCTCATTTTTTTTTCTTGGATTTATGGCCTATAGTACACGGTTTTTACCGACTTTTTTGTTTTTCGACATTTTATTTATATTTGTAGGGTTTAGGGTTCATGGTTTAGGCTTTAGGGTTTTAGGTTTAGGGTTTAGGTAATGTTCTTTCATATGTAGGGAATATTCCTCATTTTTTTTCTTGGATTTATGGCCTATATAGTACACGGTTTTTACCGACTTTTTTGTTTTTCGACATTTTATTTATATTTATAGGGTTTAGGGTTTAGGGTTTAGGGTTAAGGTTTTAGGGTTTAGGGTTTTAGGTTTAGGGTTTAGGTAATGTTCTTGCATATGTAGGGAATATTCCTCATTTTTTTTCTTGGATTTATGGCCTATAGTACACGGTTTTTACCGACTTTTTTGTTTTTGACATTTAATTTATATTTATAGGGTTTAGGGTTTAGGGTTAAGGTTTTAGGGTTTATGGTTTTAGGTTTAGGGTTTAGGTAATGTTCTTGCATATGTAGGGAATATTCCTCATTTTTTTTCTTGGATTTATGGCCTATAGTACACGGTTTTTACCGACTTTTTTGTTTTTTGACATTTTCTTTATATTTGTAGGGTTTAAGGTTCATGGTTTAGGTTTTAGGGTTTAGGGTTTTAGGTTTAGGGTTTAGGTAATGTTCTTGCATATGTAGGGAATATTCCTCATTTTTTTTCTTGGATTTATGGCCTATAGTACACGGTTTTTACCGACTTTTTTGTTTTTCGACATTTTATTTATATTTATAGGGTTTAGGGTTTAGGGTTAAGGTTTTAGGGTTTAGGGTTTTAGGTTTAGGGTTTAGGGTATGTTCTTGCATATGTAGCGAATATTCCTCATTTTTTTTCTTGGATTTATGGCCTATAGTACACGGTTTTTACCGACTTTTTTGTTTTTCGACATTTTATTTATATTTATAGGGTTTAGGGTTTAGGGTTTTAGGTTTAGGGTTTAGGGTATGTTCTTGCATATGTAATGAATATTCCGCATTTTTTTTTCTTGGATTTATGGCCTATAGTACACGGTTTTTACCGACTTTTTTGTTTTTCGACATTTTATTTATATTTGTAGGGTTTAGGGTTCATGGTTTAGGTTTTAGGTTTTAGGGTTTTAGGTTTTAGGGTTTTAGGTTTAGGGTTTAGGTAATGTTCTTGCATATGTAGGGAATATTCCTCATTTTTTTTCTTGGATTTATGGCCTATAGTACACGGTTTTTACCGACTTTTTTGTTTTTCGACATTTTATTTATATTTATAGGGTTTAGGGTTTAGGGTTTTAGGTTTAGGGTTTAGGGTATGTTCTTGCATATGTAGGGAATATTCCTCATTTTTTTTTCTTGGATTTATGGCCTATAGTACACGGTTTTTACCGACTTTTTTGTTTTTCGACATTTTATTTATATTTGTAGGGTTTAGGGTTCATGGTTTAGGTTTTAGGGTTTAAGGTTTTAGGTTTAGGGTTTAGGTAATGTTCTTGCATATGTAGGGAATATTCCTCATTTTTTTTCTTGGATTTATGGCCTATAGTACACGGTTTTTACCGACTTTTTTGTTTTTCGACATTTTATTTATATTTATAGTGTTTAGGGTTAAGGGTTAAGGTTTTAGGTTTTAGGGTTTTAGGTTTAGGGTTTAGGTAATGTTCTTGCATATGTAGGGAATATTCCTCATTTTTTTTCTTGGATTTATGGCCTATAGTACACGGTTTTTACCGACTTTTTTGTTTTTGACATTTAATTTATATTTATAGGGTTTAGGGTTTAGGGTTAAGGTTTTAGGGTTTATGGTTTTAGGTTTAGGGTTTAGGGTATGTTCTTGCATATGTAGCGAATATTCCTCATTTTTTTTCTTGGATTTATGGCCTATAGTACACGGTTTTTACCGACTTTTTTGTTTTTCGACATTTTATTTATATTTGTAGGGTTTAGGGTTCATGGTTTAGGTTTTAGGGTTTAAGGTTTTAGGTTTAGGGTTTAGGTATTGTTCTTGCATATGTAGGGAATATTCCTCATTTTTTTTCTTGTATTTATGGCCTATAGTACACGGTTTTTACCGACTTTTTTGTTTTTCGACATTTTATTTATATTTATAGGGTTTAGGGTTTAGGGTTAAGGTTTTAGGGTTTAGGGTTTAGGTAATGTTCGTGCATATGTAGGGAATATTCCTCATTTTTTTTCTTGGATTTATGGCCTATAGTACACGGTTTTTACCGACTTTTTGTTTTTCGACATTTTATTTATATTTATAGGGTTTAGGGTTTAGGGTTAAGGTTTTAGGGTTTAGGGTTTTAGGTTTAGGCTTTAGGTAATGTTCTTGCATATGTAGGGAATATTCCTAATTTTTTTTCTTGGATTTATGGCCTATAGTACATGGTTTTTACCGTCTTTTTTGTTTTTCGACATTTTATTTATATTTATAGGGTTTAAGGTTTAGGGTTAAGGTTTTAGGGTTTAGGGTTTTAGGTTTAGGGTTTATGTAATGTTCTTGCATATGTAGGGAATATTCCTAAATTTTTTTCTTGGATTTATGGCCTATAGTACACGGTTTTTACCGACTTTTTTGTTTTTCGACATTTTATTTATATTTGTAGGGTTTAGGGTTCATGGTTTAGGTTTTAGGGTTTAGGGTTTTAGGTTTAGGGTTTAGGGTATGTTCTTGCATATGTAGCGAATATTCCTCATTTTTTTTCTTGGATTTATGGCCTATAGTACACGGTTTTTACCGACTTTTTTGTTTTTCGACATTTTATTTATATTTGTAGGGTTTAGGGTTCATGGTTTAGGGTTTAGGGTTTAGGGTTTTAGGTTTAGGGTTTAGGTATTGTTCTTGCATATGTAGGGAATATTCCTCATTTTTTTTCTTGTATTTATGGCCTATAGAACACGGTTTTTACCGACTTTTTTGTTTTTCAACATTTTATTTATATTTATAGGGTTTAGGGTTTAGGGTTTTAGGTTTAGGGTATGCTCTTGCATATGTAGCGAATATTCCTCATTTTTTTTCTTGGATTTATGGCCTATAGTACACGGTTTTTACCGACTTTTTTGTTTTTCGACATTTTATTTATATTTATAGGGTTTAAGGTTTAGGGTTGAGGTTTTAGGGTTTAGGGTTTTAGGTTTAGGGTTTAGGTAATGTTCTTGCATATGTAGGGAATATTCCTCATTTTTTTTCTTGGATTTATGGCCTATAGTACACGGTTTTTACCGACTTTTTTGTTTTTCGACATTTTATTTATATTTATAGGGTTTAGGGTTTAGGGTTAAGGTTTTAGGGTTTAGGGTTTTAGTTTTAGGTTTTAGGGTATGTTCTTGCATATGTAGGGAATATTCCTCATTTTTTTTCTTGGATTTATGGCCTATAGTACACGGTTTTTACCGACTTTTTTGTTTTTCGACATTTTATTTATATTTGTAGGGTTTAGGGTTCATGGTTTAGGTTTTAGGGTTTAGGGTTTTAGGTTTAGGGTTTAGGTAATGTTCTTGCATATGTAGGGAATATTCCTCATTTTTTTTCTTGGATTTATGGCCTGTAGTACACGGTTTTTACCGACTTTTTTGTTTTTCGACATTTTCTTTATATTTGTAGGGTTTAAGGTTCATGGTTTAGGTTTTAGGTTTTAGGGTTTTAGGTTTAGGGTTTAGGTAATGTTCTTGCATATGTAGGGAATATTCCTCATTTTTTTTCTTGGATTTATGGCCTATAGTAAACGGTTTTTACCGACTTTTTTATTTTTCGACATTTTATTTATATTTATAGGGTTTAGGGTTTAGGGTTAAGTTTTTAGGGATTAGGGTTTTAGGTTTAGGGTTTAGGGTATGTTCTTGGATATGTAGGGAATATTCCTCATTTTTTTTTCTTGGATTTATGGCCTATAGTACACGGTTTTTACCGACTTTTTTGTTTTTCGACATTTTATTTATATTTGTAGGGTTTAGGGTTCATGGTTTAGGTTTTAGGGTTTAGGGTTTAGGTAATGTTCTTGCATATGTAGGGAATATTCCTCATTTTTTTTCTTGGATTTATGGCCTATAGTACACGGTTTTTACCGACTTTTTTGTTTTTCGACATTTTATTTATATTTATAGTGTTTAGGGTTAAGTGTTAAGGTTTTAGGTTTTAGGGTTTTAGGTTTAGGGTTTAGGTAATGTTCTTGCATATGTAGGGAATATTCCTCATTTTTTTTCTTGGATTTATGGCCTATAGTACACGGTTTTTACCGACTTTTTTGTTTTTCGACATTTTATTTTTATTTGTAGGGTTTAGGGTTCATGGTTTAGGTTTTAGGTTTTAGGGTTTAGGGTTTTAGGTTTAGGGTTTAGGTATTGTTCTTGCATATGTAGGGAATATTCCTCATTTTTTTTCTTGTATTTATGGCCTATAGTACATGGTTTTTACCGACTTTTTTGTTTTTCGACATTTAATTTATATTTATAGGGTTTAGGGTTTAGGGTTAAGGTTTTAGGGTTTAGGGTTTTAGGTTTAGGGTTTAGGGTTTAGGGTATGTTCTTGCATATGTAGGGAATATTCCTCATTTTTTTTCTTGGATTTATGGCCTATAGTACACGGTTTTTACCGACTTTTTTGTTTTTCGACATTTTATTTATATTTGTAGGGTTTAGGGTTCATGGTTTAGGTTTTAGGGTTTAGGGTTTTAGGTTTAGGGTTTAGGTAATGTTCTTGCATATGTAGGGAATATTCCTCATTTTTTTTCTTGGATTTATGGCCTATAGTAAACGGTTTTTACCGACTTTTTTATTTTTCGACATTTTATTTATATTTATAGGGTTTAGGGTTTAGGGTTAAGTTTTTAGGGATTAGGGTTTTAGGTTTAGGGTTTTAGGTTTAGGGTTTAGGGTATGTTCTTGCATATGTAGGGAATATTCCTCATTTTTTTTTCTTGGATTTATGGCCTATAGTACACGGTTTTTACCGACTTTTTTGTTTTTCGACATTTTATTTATATTTATAGGGTTTAGGTTTTAGGGTTTTAGGTTTAGGGTTTAGGGTATGTTCTTGCATATGTAGGGAATATTCCTCATTTTTTTTTCTTGGATTTATGGCCTATAGTACACGGTTTTTACCGACTTTTTTGTTTTTCGACATTTTATTTATATTTGTAGGGTTTAGGGTTCATGGTTTAGGTTTTAGGGTTTAGGGTTTTAGGTTTAGGGTTTAGGTAATGTTCTTGCATATGTAGGGAATATTCCTCATTTTTTTTCTTGGATTTATGGCCTGTAGTACACGGTTTTTACCGACTTTTTTGTTTTTCGACATTTTCTTTATATTTGTAGGGTTTAAGGTTCATGGTTTAGGTTTTAGGTTTTAGGGTTTTAGGTTTAGGGTTTAGGTAATGTTCTTGCATATGTAGGGAATATTCCTCATTTTTTTTCTTGGATTTATGGCCTATAGTAAACGGTTTTTACCGACTTTTTTATTTTTCGACATTTTATTTATATTTATAGGGTTTAGGGTTTAGGGTTAAGTTTTTAGGGATTAGGGTTTTAGGTTTAGGGTTTTAGGTTTAGGGTTTAGGGTATGTTCTTGCATATGTAGGGAATATTCCTCATTTTTTTTTCTTGGATTTATGGCCTATAGTACACGGTTTTTACCGACTTTTTTGTTTTTCGACATTTTATTTATATTTATAGGGTTTAGGGTTTAGGGTTTTAGGTTTAGGGTTTAGGGTATGTTCTTGCATATGTAGGGAATATTCCTCATTTTTTTTTCTTGGATTTATGGCCTATAGTACACGGTTTTTACCGACTTTTTTGTTTTTCGACATTTTATTTATATTTGTAGGGTTTAGGGTTCATGGTTTAGGTTTTAGGGTTTAGGGTTTTAGGTTTAGGGTTTAGGTAATGTTCTTGCATATGTAGGGAATATTCCTCATATTTTTTCTTGGATTTATGGCCTGTAGTACACGGTTTTTACCGACTTTTTTGTTTTTCGACATTTTCTTTATATTTGTAGGGTTTAAGGTTCATGGTTTAGGTTTTAGGTTTTAGGGTTTTAGGTTTAGGGTTTAGGTAATGTTCTTGCATATGTAGGGAATATTCCTCATTTTTTTTCTTGGATTTATGGCCTATAGTAAACGGTTTTTACCGACTTTTTTATTTTTCGACATTTTATTTATATTTATAGGGTTTAGGGTTTAGGGTTAAGTTTTTAGGGATTAGGGTTTTAGGTTTAGGGTTTAGGGTATGTTCTTGGATATGTAGGGAATATTCCTCATTTTTTTTTCTTGGATTTATGGCCTATAGTACACGGTTTTTACCGACTTTTTTGTTTTTCGACATTTTATTTATATTTATAGGGTTTAGGGTTTAGGGTTTTAGGTTTAGGGTTTAGGGTATGTTCTTGCATATGTAGGGAATATTCCTCATTTTTTTTTCTTGGATTTATGGCCTATAGTACACGGTTTTTACCGACTTTTTTGTTTTTCGACATTTTATTTATATTTGTAGGGTTTAGGGTTCATGGTTTAGGTTTTAGGGTTTAGGGTTTTAGTTTTAGGGTTTAGGTAATGTTCTTGCATATGTAGGGAATATTCCTCATTTTTTTTCTTGGATTTATGGCCTGTAGTACACGGTTTTTACCGACTTTTTTGTTTTTCGACATTTTATTTATATTTATAGGGTTTAGGGTTAAGGTTTAAGGTTTTAGGTTTTAGGGTTTTAGGTTTAGGGTTTAGGTAATGTTCTTGCATATGTAGGGAATATTCCTCATTTTTTTTCTTGGATTTATGGCCTATAGTACACGGTTTTTACCGACTTTTTTGTTTTTCGACATTTTATTTTTATTTGTAGGGTTTAGGGTTCATGGTTTAGGTTTTTGGTTTTAGGGTTTAGGGTTTTAGGTTTAGGGTTTAGGTATTGTTCTTGCATATGCGGGGAATATTCCTCATTTTTTTTCTTGGATTTATGGCCTATAGTACACGGTTTTTACCGACTTTTTTGTTTTTCGACATTTTATTTATATTTGTAGGGTTTAGGGTTCATGGTTTAGGTTTTAGGGTTTAGGGTTTTAGGTTTAGGGTTTAGGTAATGTTCTTGCATATGTAGGGAATATTCCTCATTTTTTTTCTTGGATTTATGGCCTGTAGTACACGGTTTTTACCGACTTTTTTGTTTTTCGACATTTTCTTTATATTTGTAGGGTTTAAGGTTCATGGTTTAGGTTTTAGGTTTTAGGGTTTTAGGTTTAGGATTTAGGTAATGTTCTTGCATATGTAGGGAATATTCCTCATTTTTTTTCTTGGATTTATGGCCTATAGTAAACGGTTTTTACCGACTTTTTTATTTTTCGACATTTTATTTATATTTATAGGGTTTAGGGTTTAGGGTTAAGTTTTTAGGGATTAGGGTTTTAGGTTTAGGGTTTTAGGTTTAGGGTTTAGGGTATGTTCTTGCATATGTAGGGAATATTCCTCAATTTTTTTTCTTGGATTTATGGCCTATAGTACACGGTTTTTACCGACTTTTTTGTTTTTCGACATTTTATTTATATTTATAGGGTTTAGGGTTTAGGGTTTTAGGTTTAGGGTTTAGGGTATGTTCTTGCATATGTAGGGAATATTCCTCATTTTTTTTTCTTTGATTTATGGCCTATAGTACACGGTTTTTACCGACTTTTTTGTTTTTCGACATTTTATTTATATTTGTAGGGTTTAGGGTTCATGGTTTAGGTTTTAGGGTTTAGGGTTTTAGGTTTAGGGTTTAGGTAATGTTCTTGCATATGTAGGGAATATTCCTCATATTTTTTCTTGGATTTATGGCCTGTAGTACACGGTTTTTACCGACTTTTTTGTTTTTCGACATTTTCTTTATATTTGTAGGGTTTAAGGTTCATGGTTTAGGTTTTAGGTTTTAGGGTTTTAGGTTTAGGGTTTAGGTAATGTTCTTGCATATGTAGGGAATATTCCTCATTTTTTTTCTTGGATTTATGGCCTATAGTAAACGGTTTTTACCGACTTTTTTATTTTTCGACATTTTATTTATATTTATAGGGTTTAGGGTTTAGGGTTAAGTTTTTAGGGATTAGGGTTTTAGGTTTAGGGTTTAGGGTATGTTCTTGGATATGTAGGGAATATTCCTCATTTTTTTTTCTTGGATTTATGGCCTATAGTACACGGTTTTTACCGACTTTTTTGTTTTTCGACATTTTATTTATATTTATAGGGTTTAGGGTTTAGGGTTTTAGGTTTAGGGTTTAGGGTATGTTCTTGCATATGTAGGGAATATTCCTCATTTTTTTTTCTTGGATTTATGGCCTATAGTACACGGTTTTTACCGACTTTTTTGTTTTTCGACATTTTATTTATATTTGTAGGGTTTAGGGTTCATGGTTTAGGTTTTAGGGTTTAGGGTTTTAGGTTTAGGGTTTAGGTAATGTTCTTGCATATGTAGGGAATATTCCTCATATTTTTTCTTGGATTTATGGCCTGTAGTACACGGTTTTTACCGACTTTTTTGTTTTTCGACATTTTCTTTATATTTATAGGGTTTAGGGTTTAGGGTTTTAGGTTTAGGGTTTAGGGTATGTTCTTGCATATGTAGGGAATATTCCTCATTTTTTTTTCTTGGATTTATGGCCTATAGTACACGGTTTTTACCGACTTTTTTGTTTTTCGACATTTTATTTATATTTGTAGGGTTTAGGGTTCATGGTTTAGGTTTTAGGGTTTAGGGTTTTAGGTTTAGGGTTTAGGTAATGTTCTTGCATATGTAGGGAATATTCCTCATATTTTTTCTTGGATTTATGGCCTGTAGTACACGGTTTTTACCGACTTTTTTGTTTTTCGACATTTTCTTTATATTTGTAGGGTTTAAGGTTCATGGTTTAGGTTTTAGGTTTTAGGGTTTTAGGTTTAGGGTTTAGGTAATGTTCTTGCATATGTAGGGAATATTCCTCATTTTTTTTCTTGGATTTATGGCCTATAGTAAACGGTTTTTACCGACTTTTTTATTTTTCGACATTTTATTTATATTTATAGGGTTTAGGGTTTAGGGTTAAGTTTTTAGGGATTAGGGTTTTAGGTTTAGGGTTTAGGGTATGTTCTTGGATATGTAGGGAATATTCCTCATTTTTTTTTCTTGGATTTATGGCCTATAGTACACGGTTTTTACCGACTTTTTTGTTTTTCGACATTTTATTTATATTTATAGGGTTTAGGGTTTAGGGTTTTAGGTTTAGGGTTTAGGGTATGTTCTTGCATATGTAGGGAATATTCCTCATTTTTTTTTCTTGGATTTATGGCCTATAGTACACGGTTTTTACCGACTTTTTTGTTTTTCGACATTTTATTTATATTTGTAGGGTTTAGGGTTCATGGTTTAGGTTTTAGGGTTTAGGGTTTTAGTTTTAGGGTTTAGGTAATGTTCTTGCATATGTAGGGAATATTCCTCATTTTTTTTCTTGGATTTATGGCCTGTAGTACACGGTTTTTACCGACTTTTTTGTTTTTCGACATTTTATTTATATTTATAGGGTTTAGGGTTAAGGTTTAAGGTTTTAGGTTTTAGGGTTTTAGGTTTAGGGTTTAGGTAATGTTCTTGCATATGTAGGGAATATTCCTCATTTTTTTTCTTGGATTTATGGCCTATAGTACACGGTTTTTACCGACTTTTTTGTTTTTCGACATTTTATTTTTATTTGTAGGGTTTAGGGTTCATGGTTTAGGTTTTTGGTTTTAGGGTTTAGGGTTTTAGGTTTAGGGTTTAGGTATTGTTCTTGCATATGCAGGGAATATTCCTCATTTTTTTTCTTGGATTTATGGCCTATAGTACACGGTTTTTACCGACTTTTTTGTTTTTCGACATTTTATTTATATTTGTAGGGTTTAGGGTTCATGGTTTAGGTTTTAGGGTTTAGGGTTTTAGGTTTAGGGTTTAGGTAATGTTCTTGCATATGTAGGGAATATTCCTCATTTTTTTTCTTGGATTTATGGCCTGTAGTACACGGTTTTTACCGACTTTTTTGTTTTTCGACATTTTCTTTATATTTGTAGGGTTTAAGGTTCATGGTTTAGGTTTTAGGTTTTAGGGTTTTAGGTTTAGGGTTTAGGTAATGTTCTTGCATATGTAGGGAATATTCCTCATTTTTTTTCTTGGATTTATGGCCTATAGTAAACGGTTTTTACCGACTTTTTTATTTTTCGACATTTTATTTATATTTATAGGGTTTAGGGTTTAGGGTTAAGTTTTTAGGGATTAGGGTTTTAGGTTTAGGGTTTTAGGTTTAGGGTTTAGGGTATGTTCTTGCATATGTAGGGAATATTCCTCATTTTTTTTTCTTGGATTTATGGCCTATAGTACACGGTTTTTACCGACTTTTTTGTTTTTCGACATTTTATTTATATTTATAGGGTTTAGGGTTTAGGGTTTTAGGTTTAGGGTTTAGGGTATGTTCTTGCATATGTAGGGAATATTCCTCATTTTTTTTTCTTGGATTTATGGCCTATAGTACACGGTTTTTACCGACTTTTTTGTTTTTCGACATTTTATTTATATTTGTAGGGTTTAGGGTTCATGGTTTAGGTTTTAGGGTTTAGGGTTTTAGGTTTAGGGTTTAGGTAATGTTCTTGCATATGTAGGGAATATTCCTCATATTTTTTCTTGGATTTATGGCCTGTAGTACACGGTTTTTACCGACTTTTTTGTTTTTCGACATTTTCTTTATATTTGTAGGGTTTAAGGTTCATGGTTTAGGTTTTAGGTTTTAGGGTTTTAGGTTTAGGGTTTAGGTAATGTTCTTGCATATGTAGGGAATATTCCTCATTTTTTTTCTTGGATTTATGGCCTATAGTAAACGGTTTTTACCGACTTTTTTATTTTTCGACATTTTATTTATATTTATAGGGTTTAGGGTTTAGGGTTAAGTTTTTAGGGATTAGGGTTTTAGGTTTAGGGTTTAGGGTATGTTCTTGGATATGTAGGGAATATTCCTCATTTTTTTTTCTTGGATTTATGGCCTATAGTACACGGTTTTTACCGACTTTTTTGTTTTTCGACATTTTATTTATATTTATAGGGTTTAGGGTTTAGGGTTTTAGGTTTAGGGTTTAGGGTATGTTCTTGCATATGTAGGGAATATTCCTCATTTTTTTTTCTTGGATTTATGGCCTATAGTACACGGTTTTTACCGACTTTTTTGTTTTTCGACATTTTATTTATATTTGTAGGGTTTAGGGTTCATGGTTTAGGTTTTAGGGTTTAGGGTTTTAGTTTTAGGGTTTAGGTAATGTTCTTGCATATGTAGGGAATATTCCTCATTTTTTTTCTTGGATTTATGGCCTGTAGTACACGGTTTTTACCGACTTTTTTGTTTTTCGACATTTTATTTATATTTATAGGGTTTAGGGTTAAGGTTTAAGGTTTTAGGTTTTAGGGTTTTAGGTTTAGGGTTTAGGTAATGTTCTTGCATATGTAGGGAATATTCCTCATTTTTTTTCTTGGATTTATGGCCTATAGTACACGGTTTTTACCGACTTTTTTGTTTTTCGACATTTTATTTTTATTTGTAGGGTTTAGGGTTCATGGTTTAGGTTTTTGGTTTTAGGGTTTAGGGTTTTAGGTTTAGGGTTTAGGTATTGTTCTTGCATATGCGGGGAATATTCCTCATTTTTTTTCTTGGATTTATGGCCTATAGTACACGGTTTTTACCGACTTTTTTGTTTTTCGACATTTTATTTATATTTGTAGGGTTTAGGGTTCATGGTTTAGGTTTTAGGGTTTAGGGTTTTAGGTTTAGGGTTTAGGTAATGTTCTTGCATATGTAGGGAATATTCCTCATTTTTTTTCTTGGATTTATGGCCTGTAGTACACGGTTTTTACCGACTTTTTTGTTTTTCGACATTTTCTTTATATTTGTAGGGTTTAAGGTTCATGGTTTAGGTTTTAGGTTTTAGGGTTTTAGGTTTAGGATTTAGGTAATGTTCTTGCATATGTAGGGAATATTCCTCATTTTTTTTCTTGGATTTATGGCCTATAGTAAACGGTTTTTACCGACTTTTTTATTTTTCGACATTTTATTTATATTTATAGGGTTTAGGGTTTAGGGTTAAGTTTTTAGGGATTAGGGTTTTAGGTTTAGGGTTTTAGGTTTAGGGTTTAGGGTATGTTCTTGCATATGTAGGGAATATTCCTCAATTTTTTTTCTTGGATTTATGGCCTATAGTACACGGTTTTTACCGACTTTTTTGTTTTTCGACATTTTATTTATATTTATAGGGTTTAGGGTTTAGGGTTTTAGGTTTAGGGTTTAGGGTATGTTCTTGCATATGTAGGGAATATTCCTCATTTTTTTTTCTTGGATTTATGGCCTATAGTACACGGTTTTTACCGACTTTTTTGTTTTTCGACATTTTATTTATATTTGTAGGGTTTAGGGTTCATGGTTTAGGTTTTAGGGTTTAGGGTTTTAGGTTTAGGGTTTAGGTAATGTTCTTGCATATGTAGGGAATATTCCTCATATTTTTTCTTG
Source organism: Primula vulgaris (assembly GCA_963920805.1). Classification (NCBI taxonomy): domain Eukaryota; kingdom Viridiplantae; phylum Streptophyta; class Magnoliopsida; order Ericales; family Primulaceae; genus Primula; species Primula vulgaris. The sequence continues at coordinate 36,087 of CAWUCN010000019.1, forward strand.
GATTTATGGCCTGTAGTACACGGTTTTTACCGACTTTTTTGTTTTTCGACATTTTCTTTATATTTGTAGGGTTTAAGGTTCATGGTTTAGGTTTTAGGTTTTAGGGTTTTAGGTTTAGGGTTTAGGTAATGTTCTTGCATATGTAGGGAATATTCCTCATTTTTTTTCTTGGATTTATGGCCTATAGTAAACGGTTTTTACCGACTTTTTTATTTTTCGACATTTTATTTATATTTATAGGGTTTAGGGTTTAGGGTTAAGTTTTTAGGGATTAGGGTTTTAGGTTTAGGGTTTAGGGTATGTTCTTGGATATGTAGGGAATATTCCTCATTTTTTTTTCTTGGATTTATGGCCTATAGTACACGGTTTTTACCGACTTTTTTGTTTTTCGACATTTTATTTATATTTATAGGGTTTAGGGTTTAGGGTTTTAGGTTTAGGGTTTAGGGTATGTTCTTGCATATGTAGGGAATATTCCTCATTTTTTTTTCTTGGATTTATGGCCTATAGTACACGGTTTTTACCGACTTTTTTGTTTTTCGACATTTTATTTATATTTGTAGGGTTTAGGGTTCATGGTTTAGGTTTTAGGGTTTAGGGTTTTAGTTTTAGGGTTTAGGTAATGTTCTTGCATATGTAGGGAATATTCCTCATTTTTTTTCTTGGATTTATGGCCTGTAGTACACGGTTTTTACCGACTTTTTTGTTTTTCGACATTTTATTTATATTTATAGGGTTTAGGGTTAAGGTTTAAGGTTTTAGGTTTTAGGGTTTTAGGTTTAGGGTTTAGGTAATGTTCTCGCATATGTAGGGAATATTCCTCATTTTTTTTCTTGGATTTATGGCCTATAGTACACGGTTTTTACCGACTTTTTTGTTTTTCGACATTTTATTTTTATTTGTAGGGTTTAGGGTTCATGGTTTAGGTTTTAGGTTTTAGGGTTTAGGGTTTTAGGTTTAGGGTTTAGGTATTGTTCTTGCATATGCGGGGAATATTCCTCATTTTTTTTCTTGGATTTATGGCCTATAGTACACGGTTTTTACCGACTTTTTTGTTTTTCGACATTTTATTTATATTTGTAGGGTTTAGGGTTCATGGTTTAGGTTTTAGGGTTTAGGGTTTTAGGTTTAGGGTTTAGGTAATGTTCTTGCATATGTAGGGAATATTCCTCATTTTTTTTCTTGGATTTATGGCCTGTAGTACACGGTTTTTACCGACTTTTTTGTTTTTCGACATTTTCTTTATATTTGTAGGGTTTAAGGTTCATGGTTTAGGTTTTAGGTTTTAGGGTTTTAGGTTTAGGGTTTAGGTAATGTTCTTGCATATGTAGGGAATATTCCTCATTTTTTTTCTTGGATTTATGGCCTATAGTAAACGGTTTTTACCGACTTTTTTATTTTTCGACATTTTATTTATATTTATAGGGTTTAGGGTTTAGGGTTAAGTTTTTAGGGATTAGGGTTTTAGGTTTAGGGTTTTAGGTTTAGGGTTTAGGGTATGTTCTTGCATATGTAGGGAATATTCCTCAATTTTTTTTCTTGGATTTATGGCCTATAGTACACGGTTTTTACCGACTTTTTTGTTTTTCGACATTTTATTTATATTTATAGGGTTTAGGGTTTAGGGTTTTAGGTTTAGGGTTTAGGGTATGTTCTTGCATATGTAGGGAATATTCCTCATTTTTTTTCTTGGATTTATGGCCTATAGTACACGGTTTTTACCGACTTTTTTGTTTTTCGACATTTTATTTATATTTGTAGGGTTTAGGGTTCATGGTTTAGGTTTTAGGGTTTAGGGTTTTAGGTTTAGGGTTTAGGTAATGTTCTTGCATATGTAGGGAATATTCCTCATTTTTTTTCTTGGATTTATGGCCTGCTGTACACGGTTTTTACCGACTTTTTTGTTTTTCGACATTTTCTTTATATTTGTAGGGTTTAAGGTTCATGGTTTAGGTTTTAGGTTTAGGGTTTAGGTAATGTTCTTGCATATGTAGGGAATATTCCTCATTTTTTTTCTTGGATTTATGGCCTATAGTAAACGGTTTTTACCGACTTTTTTATTTTTCGACATTTTATTTATATTTATAGGGTTTAGGGTTTAGGGTTAAGTTTTTAGGGATTAGGGTTTTAGGTTTAGGGTTTTAGGTTTAGGGTTTAGGGTATGTTCTTGGATATGTAGGGAATATTCCTCATTTTTTTTTCTTGGATTTATGGCCTATAGTACACGGTTTTTACCGACTTTTTTGTTTTTCGACATTTTATTTATATTTATAGGGTTTAGGGTTTAGGGTTTTAGGTTTAGGGTTTAGGGTATGTTCTTGCATATGTAGGGAATATTCCTCATTTTTTTTTCTTGGATTTATGGCCTATAGTACACGGTTTTTACCGACTTTTTTGTTTTTCGACATTTTATTTATATTTGTAGGGTTTAGGGTTCATGGTTTAGGTTTTAGGGTTTAGGGTTTAGGTAATGTTCTTGCATATGTAGGGAATATTCCTCATTTTTTTTCTTGGATTTATGGCCTGTAGTACACGGTTTTTACCGACTTTTTTGTTTTTCGACATTTTATTTATATTTATAGGGTTTAGGGTTAAGGGTTAAGGTTTTAGGTTTTAGGGTTTTAGGTTTAGGGTTTAGGTAATGTTCTTGCATATGTAGGGAATATTCCTCATTTTTTTTCTTGGATTTATGGCCTATAGTACACGGTTTTTACCGACTTTTTTGTTTTTTGACATTTTATTTTTATTTGTAGGGTTTAGGGTTCATGGTTTAGGTTTTAGGTTTTAGGGTTTAGGGTTTTAGGTTTAGGGTTTAGGTATTGTTCTTGCATATGTAGGGAATATTCCTCATTTTTTTTCTTGTATTTATGGCCTATAGTACATGGTTTTTACCGACTTTTTTGTTTTTCGACATTTAATTTATATTTATAGGGTTTAGGGTTAAGGTTTTAGGGTTTAGGGTTTTAGGTTTAGGGTTTAGGGTATGTTCTTGCATATGTAGGGAATATTCCTCATTTTTTTTCTTGGATTTATGGCCTATAGTACACGGTTTTTACCGACCTTTTTGTTTTTCGACATTTTATTTATATTTATAGGGTTTAGGGTTTAGGGTTAAGTTTTTAGGGTTTAGGGTTTTAGGTTTAGGGTTTAGGGTATGTTCTTGCATATGTAGGGAATATTCCTCATTTTTTTTTCTTGGATTTATGGCCTATAGTACACGGTTTTTACCGACTTTTTTGTTTTTCGACATTTTATTTATATTTATAGGGTTTAGGGTTTAGGGTTTTAGGTTTAGGGTTTAGGTAATGTTCTTGCATATGTAGGGAATATTCCTCATTTTTTTTCTTGGATTTATGGCCTATAGTACACGGTTTTTACCGACTTTTTTGTTTTTTTACATTTAATTTATATTTATAGGGTTTAGGGTTTAGGGTTAAGGTTTTAGGGTCTAGGGTTTTAGGTTTAGGGTTTTAGGTTTAGGGTTTAGGTTTAGGGTTTTAGGGTTTAGGGTTTTAGGGTTTAGGGTTTTAGGTTTAGGGTTTTAGGTTTAGGGTTTAGGTAATGTTCTTGCATATGTAGGGAATATTCCTCATTTTTTTTCTTGGATTTATGGCCTATAGTACACGGTTTTTACCGACTTTTTTGTTTTTCGACATTTTATTTATATTTATAGGGTTTAGGGTTTAGGGTTAAGGTTTTAGGGTTTAGGGTTTTAGGTTTAGGTTTTAGGGTATGTTCTTGCATATGTAGGGAATATTCCTCATTTTTTTTTCTTGGATTTATGGCCTATAGTACACGGTTTTTACTGACTTTTTTGTTTTTCGACATTTTCTTTATATTTGTAGGGTTTAAGGTTCATGGTTTAGGTTTTAGGTTTTAGGGTTTTAGGTTTAGGGTTTAGGTAATGTTCTTGCATATGTAGGGAATATTCCTCATTTTTTTTCTTGGATTTATGGCCTGTAGTACACGGTTTTTACCGACTTTTTTGTTTTTCGACATTTTCTTTATATTTGTAGGGTTTAAGGTTCATGGTTTAGGTTTTAGGTTTTAGGGTTTTAGGTTTAGGGTTTAGGTAATGTTCTTGCATATGTAGGGAATATTCCTCATTTTTTTTCTTGGATTTATGGCCTGTAGTACACGGTTTTTACCGACTTTTTTGTTTTTCGACATTTTCTTTATATTTGTAGGGTTTAAGGTTCATGGTTTAGGTTTTAGGTTTTAGGGTTTTAGGTTTAGGGTTTAGGTAATGTTCTTGCATATGTAGGGAATATTCCTCATTTTTTTTCTTGGATTTATGGCCTATAGTAAACGGTTTTTACCGACTTTTTTATTTTTCGACATTTTATTTATATTTATAGGGTTTAGGGTTTAGGGTTAAGTTTTTAGGGATTAGGGTTTTAGGTTTAGGGTTTTAGGTTTAGGGTTTAGGGTATGTTCTTGCATATGTAGGGAATATTCCTCATTTTTTTTTCTTCGATTTATGGCCTATAGTACACGGTTTTTACCGACTTTTTTGTTTTTCGACATTTTATTTATATTTATAGGGTTTAGGGTTTAGGGTTTTAGGTTTAGGGTTTAGGGTATGTTCTTGCATATGTAGGGAATATTCCTCATTTTTTTTTCTTGGATTTATGGCCTATAGTACACGTTTTTTACCGACTTTTTTGTTTTTCGACATTTTATTTATATTTGTAGGGTTTAGGGTTCATGGTTTAGGTTTTAGGGTTTAGGGTTTTAGGTTTAGGGTTTAGGTAATGTTCTTGCATATGTAGGGAATATTCCTCATTTTTTTTCTTGGATTTATGGCCTATAGTACACGGTTTTTACCGACTTTTTTGTTTTTTACATTTAATTTATATTTATAGGGTTTAGGGTTTAGGGTTAAGGTTTTAGGGTCTAGGGTTTTAGGTTTAGGGTTTAGGTAATGTTCTTGCATATGTAGGGAATATTCCTCATTTTTTTTCCTGGATTTATGGCCTATAGTACACGGTTTTTACCGACTTTTTTGTTTTTGACATTTAATTTATATTTATAGGGTTTAGGGTTTAGGGTTAAGGTTTTAGGGTTTAGGGTTTTAGGTTTAGGGTTTAGGGTATGTTCTTGCATATGTAGGGAATATTCCTCATTTTTTTTCTTGGATTTATGGCCTATAGTACATGGTTTTTACCGACTTTTTTGTTTTTCGACATTTTATTTATATTTATAGGGTTTAAGGTTTAGGGTTAAGGTTTTAGGGTTTAGGGTTTTAGGTTTAGGGTTTAGGTAATGTTCTTGCATATGTAGGGAATATTCCTCATTTTTTTTCTTGGATTTATGGCCTATAGTACACGGTTTTTACCGACTTTTTTGTTTTTCGACATTTTATTTATATTTATAGGGTTTAGGGTTTAGGGTTTAGGGTTAAGGTTTTAGGGTTTAGGGTTTTAGGTTTAGGTTTTAGGGTATGTTCTTGCATATGTAGGGAATATTCCTCATTTTTTTTTCTTGGATTTATGGCCTATAGTACACGGTTTTTACCGACTTTTTTGTTTTTCGACATTTTATTTATATTTGTAGGGTTTAGGGTTCATGGTTTAGGTTTTAGGGTTTAGGGTTTTAGGTTTAGGGTTTAGGTAATGTTCTTGCATATGTAGGGAATATTCCTCATTTTTTTTCTTGGATTTATGGCCTGTAGTACACGGTTTTTACCGACTTTTTTGTTTTTCGACATTTTATTTATATTTATAGGGTTTAGGGTTAAGGGTTAAGGTTTTAGGTTTTAGGGTTTTAGGTTTAGGGTTTAGGTAATGTTCTTGCATATGTAGGGAATATTCCTCATTTTTTTTCTTGGATTTATGGCCTATAGTACACGGTTTTTACCGACTTTTTTGTTTTTTTACATTTAATTTATATTTATAGGGTTTAGGGTTTAGGGTTAAGGTTTTAGGGTCTAGGGTTTTAGGTTTAGGGTTTTAGGTTTAGGGTTTAGGTTTAGGGTTTTAGGGTTTAGGGTTTTAGGGTTTAGGGTTTTAGGTTTAGGGTTTTAGGTTTAGGGTTTAGGTAATGTTCTTGCATATGTAGGGAATATTCCTCATTTTTTTTCTTGGATTTATGGCCTATAGTACACGGTTTTTACCGAATTTTTTGTTTTTCGACATTTTATTTATATTTATAGGGTTTAGGGTTTAGGGTTAAGGTTTTAGGGTTTAGGGTTTTAGGTTTAGGTTTTAGGGTATGTTCTTGCATATGTAGGGAATATTCCTCATTTTTTTTTCTTGGATTTATGGCCTATAGTACACGGTTTTTACTGACTTTTTTGTTTTTCGACATTTTATTTATATTTATAGGGTTTAGGGTTCATGGTTTAGGTTTTAGGGTTTAGGGTTTTAGGTTTAGGGTTTAGGTAATGTTCTTGCATATGTAGGGAATATTCCTCATTTTTTTTCTTGGATTTATGGCCTGTAGTACACGGTTTTTACCGACTTTTTGTTTTTCGACATTTTCTTTATATTTGTAGGGTTTAAGGTTCATGGTTTAGGTTTTAGGTTTTAGGGTTTTAGGTTTAGGGTTTAGGTAATGTTCTTGCATATGTAGGGAATATTCCTCATTTTTTTTTCTTGGATTTATGGCCTGTAGTACACGGTTTTTACCGACTTTTTTGTTTTTCGACATTTTCTTTATATTTGTAGGGTTTAAGGTTCATGGTTTAGGTTTTAGGTTTTAGGGTTTTAGGTTTAGGGTTTAGGTAATGTTCTTGCATATGTAGGGAATATTCCTCATTTTTTTTCTTGGATTTATGGCCTATAGTAAACGGTTTTTACCGACTTTTTTATTTTTTGACATTTTATTTATATTTATAGGGTTTAGGGTTGTTAAGTTTTTAGGGATTAGGGTTTTAGGTTTAGGGTTTTAGGTTTAGGGTTTTAGGTTTAGGGTTTAGGGTATGTTCTTGCATATGTAGGGAATATTCCTCATTTTTTTTCTTCGATTTATGGCCTATAGTACACGGTTTTTACCGACTTTTTTGTTTTTCGACATTTTATTTATATTTATAGGGTTTAGGGTTTAGGGTTTTAGGTTTAGGGTTTAGGGTATGTTCTTGCATATGTAGGGAATATTCCTCATTTTTTTTTCTTGGATTTATGGCCTATAGTACACGGTTTTTACCGACTTTTTTGTTTTTCGAAATTTTATTTATATTTGTAGGGTTTAGGGTTCATGGTTTAGGTTTTAGGGTTTGGGGTTTTAGGTTTAGGGTTTAGGTAATGTTCTTGCATATGTAGGGAATATTCCTCATTTTTTTTCTTGGATTTATGGCCTATAGTACACGGTTTTTACCGACTTTTTTGTTTTTTACATTTAATTTATATTTATAGGGTTTAGGGTTTAGGGTTAAGGTTTTAGGGTCTAGGGTTTTAGGTTTAGGGTTTAGGTAATGTTCTTGCATATGTAGGGAATATTCCTCATTTTTTTTCTTGGATTTATGGCCTATAGTACACGGTTTTTACCGACTTTTTTGTTTTTGACATTTAATTTATATTTATAGGGTTTAGGGTTTAGGGTTAAGGTTTTAGGGTTTAGGGTTTTAGGTTTAGGGTTTAGGGTATGTTCTTGCATATGTAGGGAATATTCCTCATTTTTTTTCTTGGATTTATGGCCTATAGTACATGGTTTTTACCGACTTTTTTGTTTTTCGACATTTTATTTATATTTATAGGGTTTAAGGTTTAGGGTTAAGGTTTTAGGGTTTAGGGTTTTAGGTTTAGGGTTTAGGTAATGTTCTTGCATATGTAGGGAATATTCCTCATTTTTTTTCTTGGATTTATGGCCTATAGTACACGGTTTTTACCGACTTTTTTGTTTTTCGACATTTTATTTATATTTATAGGGTTTAGGGTTTAGGGTTTAGGGTTAAGGTTTTAGGGTTTAGGGTTTTAGGTTTAGGTTTTAGGGTATGTTCTTGCATATGTAGGGAATATTCCTCATTTTTTTTTCTTGGATTTATGGCCTATAGTACATGGTTTTTACCGACTTTTTTGTTTTTCGACATTTTATTTATATTTATAGGGTTTAAGGTTTAGGGTTAAGGTTTTAGGGTTTAGGGTTTTAGGTTTAGGGTTTAGGTAATGTTCTTGCATATGTAGGGAATATTCCTCATTTTTTTTCTTGGATTTATGGCCTATAGTAAACGGTTTTTACCGACTTTTTTATTTTTCGACATTTTATTTATATTTATAGGGTTTAGGGTTTAGGGTTAAGTTTTTAGGGATTAGGGTTTTAGGTTTAGGGTTTTAGGTTTAGGGTTTAGGGTATGTTCTTGCATATGTAGGGAATATTCCTCATTTTTTTTTCTTCGATTTATGGCCTATAGTACACGGTTTTTACCGACTTTTTTGTTTTTCGACATTTTATTTATATTTATAGGGTTTAGGGTTTAGGGTTTTAGGTTTAGGGTTTAGGGTATGTTCTTGCATATGTAGGGAATATTCCTCATTTTTTTTTCTTGGATTTATGGCCTATAGTACACGGTTTTTACCGACTTTTTTGTTTTTCGACATTTTATTTATATTTGTAGGGTTTAGGGTTCATGGTTTAGGTTTTAGGGTTTAGGGTTTTAGGTTTAGGGTTTAGGTAATGTTCTTGCCTATGTAGGGAATATTCCTCATTTTTTTTCTTGTATTTATGGCCTATAGTACACGGTTTTTACCGACTTTTTTGTTTTTCGACATTTTATTTATATTTATAGGGTTTAGGGTTTAGGGTTAAGGTTTTAGGGTTTAGGGTTTTAGGTTTAGGCTTTAGGTAATGTTCTTGTATATGTAGGGAATATTCCTAATTTTTTTTCTTGGATTTATGGCCTATAGTACATGGTTTTTACCGACTTTTTTGTTTTTCGACATTTAATTTATATTTATAGGGTTTAGGGTTTAGGGTTAAGGTTTTAGGGTTTAGGGTTTTAGGTTTAGGGTTTAGGGTATGTTCTTGCATATGTAGGGAATATTCCTCATTTTTTTTCTTGGATTTATGGCGTATAGTACACGGTTTTTACCGACTTTTTTGTTTTTCGACATTTTATTTATATTTGTAGGGTTTAAGGTTCATGGTTTAGGTTTTAGGGTTTAGGGTTTTAGGTTTAGGGTTTAGGTAATGTTCTTGCATATGTAGGGAATATTCCTCATTTTTTTTCTTGGATTTATGGCCTGTAGTACACGGTTTTTACCGACTTTTTTGTTTTTCGACATTTTCTTTATATTTGTAGGGTTTAAGGTTCATGGTTTAGGTTTTAGGTTTTAGGGTTTTAGGTTTAGGGTTTAGGTAATGTTCTTGCATATGTAGGGAATATTCCTCATTTTTTTTCTTGGATTTATGGCCTATAGTAAACGGTTTTTACCGACTTTTTTATTTTTCGACATTTTATTTATATTTATAGGGTTTAGGGTTTAGGGTTAAGTTTTTAGGGATTAGGGTTTTAGGTTTAGGGTTTTAGGTTTAGGGTTTAGGGTATGTTCTTGCATATGTAGGGAATATTCCTCATTTTTTTTTCTTCGATTTATGGCCTATAGTACACGGTTTTTACCGACTTTTTTGTTTTTCGACATTTTATTTATATTTATAGGGTTTAGGGTTTAGGGTTTTAGGTTTAGGGTTTAGGGTATGTTCTTGCATATGTAGGGAATATTCCTCATTTTTTTTTCTTGGATTTATGGCCTATAGTACACGGTTTTTACCGACTTTTTTGTTTTTCGACATTTTATTTATATTTGTAGGGTTTAGGGTTCATGGTTTAGGTTTTAGGGTTTAGGGTTTTAGGTTTAGGGTTTAGGTAATGTTCTTGCATATGTAGGGAATATTCCTCATTTTTTTTCTTGGATTTATGGCCTATAGTACACGGTTTTTACCGACTTTTTTGTTTTTTACATTTAATTTATATTTATAGGGTTTAGGGTTTAGGGTTAAGGTTTTAGGGTCTAGGGTTTTAGGTTTAGGGTTTAGGTAATGTTCTTGCATATGTAGGGAATATTCCTCATTTTTTTTCTTGGATTTATGGCCTATAGTACACGGTTTTTACCGACTTTTTTGTTTTTGACATTTAATTTATATTTATAGGGTTTAGGGTTTAGGGTTAAGGTTTTAGGGTTTAGGGTTTTAGGTTTAGGGTTTAGGGTATGTTCTTGCATATGTAGGGAATATTCCTCATTTTTTTTCTTGGATTTATGGCCTATAGTACATGGTTTTTACCGACTTTTTTGTTTTTCGACATTTTATTTATATTTATAGGGTTTAAGGTTTAGGGTTAAGGTTTTAGGGTTTAGGGTTTTAGGTTTAGGGTTTAGGTAATGTTCTTGCATATGTAGGGAATATTCCTCATTTTTTTTCTTGGATTTATGGCCTATAGTACACGGTTTTTACCGACTTTTTTGTTTTTCGACATTTTATTTATATTTATAGGGTTTAGGGTTTAGGGTTTAGGGTTAAGGTTTTAGGGTTTAGGGTTTTAGGTTTAGGTTTTAGGGTATGTTCTTGCATATGTAGGGAATATTCCTCATTTTTTTTTCTTGGATTTATGGCCTATAGTACACGGTTTTTACCGACTTTTTTGTTTTTCGACATTTTATTTATATTTATAGGGTTTAAGGTTTAGGGTTAAGGTTTTAGGGTTTAGGGTTTTAGGTTTAGGGTTTAGGTAATGTTCTTGCATATGTAGGGAATATTCCCTCATTTTTTTTCTTGGATTTATGGCCTATAGTACACGGTTTTTACCGACTTTTTTGTTTTTCGACATTTTATTTATATTTATAGGGTTTAGGGTTTAGGGTTTAGGGTTAAGGTTTTAGGGTTTAGGGTTTTAGGTTTAGGTTTTAGGGTATGTTCTTGCATATGTAGGGAATATTCCTCATTTTTTTTCTTGGATTTATGGCCTATAGTACACGGTTTTTACCGACTTTTTTGTTTTTCGACATTTTATTTATATTTATAGGGTTTAAGGTTTAGGGTTAAGGTTTTAGGGTTTAGGGTTTTAGGTTTAGGGTTTAGGGTATGTTCTTGCATATGTAGGGAATATTCCTCATTTTTTTTCTTGGATTTATGGCCTATAGTACATGGTTTTTACCGACTTTTTTGTTTTTCGACATTTTATTTATATTTATAGGGTTTAAGGTTTAGGGTTAAGGTTTTAGGGTTTAGGGTTTTAGGTTTAGGGTTTAGGTAATGTTCTTGCATATGTAGGGAATATTCCTCATTTTTTTTCTTGGATTTATGGCCTATAGTACACGGTTTTTACCGACTTTTTTGTTTTTCGACATTTTATTTATATTTATAGGGTTTAGGGTTTAGGGTTTAGGGTTAAGGTTTTAGGGTTTAGGGTTTTAGGTTTAGGTTTTAGGGTATGTTCTTGCATATGTAGGGAATATTCCTCATTTTTTTTTCTTGGATTTATGGCCTATAGTACACGGTTTTTACCGACTTTTTTGTTTTTCGACATTTTATTTATATTTGTAGGGTTTAAGGTTTAGGGTTAAGGTTTTAGGGTTTAGGGTTTTAGGTTTAGGGTTTAGGTAATGTTCTTGCATATGTAGGGAATATTCCTCATTTTTTTTCTTGGATTTATGGCCTATAGTACATGGTTTTACCGACTTTTTTGTTTTTCGACATTTTATTTATATTTATAGGGTTTAAGGTTTAGGGTTAAGGTTTTAGGGTTTAGGGTTTTAGGTTTAGGGTTTAGGTAATGTTCTTGCATATGTAGGGAATATTCCTCATTTTTTTTCTTGGATTTATGGCCTATAGTACACGGTTTTTACCGACTTTTTTGTTTTTCGACATTTTATTTATATTTATAGGGTTTAGGGTTTAGGGTTTAGGGTTAAGGTTTTAGGGTTTAGGGTTTTAGGTTTAGGTTTTAGGGTATGTTCTTGCATATGTAGGGAATATTCCTCATTTTTTTTTCTTGGATTTATGGCCTATAGTACACGGTTTTTACCGACTTTTTTGTTTTTCGACATTTTATTTATATTTGTAGGGTTTAGGGTTCATGGTTTAGGTTTTAGGGTTTAGGGTTTTAGGTTTAGGGTTTAGGTAATGTTCTTGCATATGTAGGGAATATTCCTCATTTTTTTTCTTGGATTTATGGCCTGTAGTACACGGTTTTTACCGACTTTTTTGTTTTTCGACATTTTATTTATATTTATAGGGTTTAGGGTTAAGGGTTAAGGTTTTAGGTTTTAGGGTTTTAGGTTTAGGGTTTAGGTAATGTTCTTGCATATGTAGGGAATATTCCTCATTTTTTTTCTTGGATTTATGGCCTATAGTACACGGTTTTTACCGACTTTTTTGTTTTTCGACATTTTATTTATATTTGTAGGGTTTAGGGTTCATGGTTTAGGTTTTAGGGTTTAGGGTTTTAGGTTTAGGGTTTAGGTAATGTTCTTGCATATGTAGGGAATATTCCTCATTTTTTTTCTTGGATTTATGGCCTATAGTACACGGTTTTTACCGACTTTTTTGTTTTTCGACATTTTCTTTATATTTGTAGGGTTTAAGGTTCATGGTTTAGGTTTTAGGTTTTAGGGTTTTAGGTTTAGGGTTTAGGTAATGTTCTTGCATATGTAGGGAATATTCCTCATTTTTTTTCTTGGATTTATGGCCTATAGTAAACGGTTTTTACCGACTTTTTTATTTTTCGACATTTTATTTATATTTATAGCGTTTAGGGTTTAGGGTTAAGTTTTTAGGGATTAGGGTTTTAGGTTTAGGGTTTTAGGTTTAGGGTTTAGGGTATGTTCTTGCATATGTAGGGAATATTCCTCATTTTTTTTTCTTGGATTTATGGCCTATAGTACACGGTTTTTACCGACTTTTTTGTTTTTCGACATTTTATTTATATTTATAGGGTTTAGGGTTTAGGGTTTTTGGTTTAGGGTTTAGGGTATGTTCTTGCATATGTAGGGAATATTCCTCATTTTTTTTTCTTGGATTTATGGCCTATAGTACACGGTTTTTACCGACTTTTTTGTTTTTCGACATTTTATTTATATTTGTAGGGTTTAGGGTTCATGGTTTAGGTTTTAGGGTTTAGGGTTTTAGGTTTAGGGTTTAGGTAATGTTCTTGCATATGTAGGGAATATTCCTCATTTTTTTTCTTGGATTTATGGCCTATAGTACATGGTTTTTACCGACTTTTTTGTTTTTCGACATTTTATTTATATTTATAGGGTTTAGGGTTAAGGGTTAAGGTTTTAGGGTTTAGGGTTTTAGGTTTAGGGTTTAGGTAATGTTCTTGCATATGTAGGGAATATTCCTCATTTTTTTTCTTGGATTTATGGCCTATAGTACACGGTTTTTACCGACTTTTTTGTTTTTCGACATTTTATTTTTATTTGTAGGGTTTAGGGTTCATGGTTTAGGTTTTAGGGTTTAGGGTTTCGGGTTTCAGGTTTAGGGTTTAGGTATTGTTCTTGCATATGTAGGGAATATTCCTCATTTTTTTTCTTGTATTTATGGCCTATAGTACACGGTTTTTACCGACTTTTTTGTTTTTCGACATTTATTTATATTTATAGGGTTTAGGGTTTAGGGTTAAGGTTTTAGGGTTTAGGGTTTAGGTAATGTTCTTGCATATGTAGGGAATATTCCTCATTTTTTTTCTTGGAATTATGGCCTATAGTACACGGTTTTTACCGACTTTTTTGTTTTTCGACATTTTATTTATATTTATAGGGTTTAGGGTTTAGGGTTAAGGTTTTAGGGTTTAGGGTTTTAGGTTTAGGCTTTAGGTAACGTTCTTGCATATGTAGGGAATATTCCTAATTTTTTTTCTTGGATTTATGGCCTATAGTACATGGTTTTTACCGACTTTTTTGTTTTTCGACATTTTATTTATATTTATAGGGTTTAAGGTTTAGGGTTAAGGTTTTAGGGTTTAGGGTTTTAGGTTTAGGGTTTAGGTAATGTTCTTGCATATGTAGGGAATATTCCTCATTTTTTTTCTTGGATTTATGGCCTATAGTACACGGTTTTTACCGACTTTTTTGTTTTTCGACATTTTATTTTTATTTGTAGGGTTTAGGGTTCATGGTTTAGGTTTTAGGGTTTAGGGTTTAGGGTTTCAGGTTTAGGGTTTAGGTATTGTTCTTGCATATGTAGGGAATATTCCTCATTTTTTTTCTTGTATTTATGGCCTATAGTACACGGTTTTTACCGACTTTTTTGTTTTTCGACATTTATTTATATTTATAGGGTTTAGGGTTTAGGGTTAATGTTTTAGGGTTTAGGGTTTAGGTAATGTTCTTGCATATGTAGGGAATATTCCTCATTTTTTTTCTTGGATTTATGGCCTATAGTACACGGTTTTTACCGACTTTTTTGTTTTTCGACATTTTATTTATATTTATAGGGTTTAGGGTTTAGGGTTAAGGTTTTAGGGTTTAGGGTTTTAGGTTTAGGCTTTAGGTAATGTTCTTGCATATGTAGGGAATATTCCTAATTTTTTTTCTTGGATTTATGGCCTATAGTACATGGTTTTTACCGACTTTTTTGTTTTTCGACATTTTATTTATATTTATAGGGTTTAAGGTTTAGGGTTAAGGTTTTAGGGTTTAGGGTTTTAGGTTTAGGGTTTAGGTAATGTTCTTGCATATGTAGGGAATATTCCTCATTTTTTTTCTTGGATTTATGGCCTATAGTACACGGTTTTTACCGACTTTTTTGTTTTTCGACATTTTATTTATATTTATAGGGTTTAGGGTTTAGGGTTAAGGTTTTAGGGTTTAGGGTTTAGGTAATGTTCTTGCATATGTAGGGAATATTCCTCATTTTTTTTCTTGGATTTATGGCCTATAGTACACGGTTTTTACCGACTTTTTTGTTTTTCGACATTTTATTTATATTTATAGGGTTTAGGGTTTAGGGTTAAGGTTTTAGGGTTTAGGGTTTTAGGTTTAGGCTTTAGGTAATGTTCTTGCATATGTAGGGAATATTCCTCATTTTTTTTCTTGTATTTATGGCCTATAGTACACGGTTTTTACCGACTTTTTTGTTTTTCGACATTTTATTTATATTTATAGGGTTTAGGGTTTAGGGTTAAGGTTTTAGGGTTTAGGGTTTAGGTAATGTTCTTGCATATGTAGGGTATATTCCTCATTTTTTTTCTTGGATTTATGGCCTATAGTACACGGTTTTTACCGACTTTTTTGTTTTTCGACATTTTATTTATATTTATAGGGTTTAGGGTTTAGGGTTAAGGTTTTAGGGTTTAGGGTTTTAGGTTTAGGCTTTAGGTAATGTTCTTGCATATGTAGGGAATATTCCTAATTTTTTTTCTTGGATTTATGGCCTATAGTACACGGTTTTTACCGACTTTTTTGTTTTTCGACATTTTATTTATATTTATAGGGTTTAAGGTTTAGGATTAAGGTTTTAGGGTTTAGGGTTTTAGGTTTAGGGTTTAGGTAATGTTCTTGCATATGTAGGGAATATTCCTCATTTTTTTTCTTGGATTTATGGCCTATAGTACACGGTTTTTACCGACTTTTTTGTTTTTCGACATTTAATTTATATTTATAGGGTTTAGGGTTTAGGGTTAAGGTTTTAGGGTTTAGGGTTTTAGGTTTAGGGTTTAGGGTTTAGGGTATGTTCTTGCATATGTAGGGAATATTCCTCATTTTTTTTCTTGGATTTATGGCCTATAGTACACGGTTTTTACCGACTTTTTTGTTTTTCGACATTTTATTTATATTTGTAGGGTTCAGGGTTCATGGTTTAGGTTTTAGGGTTTAGGGTTTTAGGTTTAGGGTTTAGGTAATGTTCTTGCATATGTAGGGAATATTCCTTATTTTTTTTCTTGGATTTATGGCCTATAGTACACGGTTTTTACCGACTTTTTTGTTTTTCGACATTTTATTTATATTTATAGGGTTTAGGGTTTAGGGTTAAGGTTTTAGGGTTTAGGGTTTTAGGTTTAGGGTTTAGTGTATGTTCTTGCATATGTAGGGAATATTCCTCATTTTTTTTCCGTGGATTTATGGCCTATAGTACACGGTTTTTACCGACTTTTTTGTTTTTCGACATTTTATTTATATTTGTAGGGTTTAGGGTTCATGGTTTAGGTTTTAGGGTTTAGGGTTTTAGGTTTAGGGTTTAGGTAATGTTCTTGCATATGTAGGGAATATTCCTCATTTTTTTTCTTGGATTTATGGCCTATAGTACACGGTTTTTACCGACTTTTTTGTTTTTCGACATTTTATTTATATTTATAGGGTTTAGGGTTAAGGGTTAAGGTTTTAGGGTTTAGGGTTTTAGGTTTAGGGTTTAGGTAATGTTCTTGCATATGTAGGGAATATTCCTCATTTTTTTTCTTGGATTTATGTCCTATAGTACACGGTTTTTACCGACTTTTTTGTTTTTCGACATTTTATTTATATTTGTAGGGTTTAGGGTTCATGGTTTAGGTTTTAGGGTTTAGGGTTTAGGGTTTAGGGTTTTAGGTTTAGGGTTTAGGTATTGTTCTTGCATATGTAGGGAATATTCCTCATTTTTTTTCTTGTATTTATGGCCTATAGTACACGGTTTTTACCGACTTTTTTGTTTTTCGACATTTTATTTATATTTATAGGGTTTAGGGTTTAGGGTTAAGGTTTTAGGGTTTAGGGTTTAGGTAATGTTCTTGCATATGTAGGGAATATTCCTCATTTTTTTTCTTGGATTTATGGCCTATAGTACACGGTTTTTACCGACTTTTTTGTTTTTCGACATTTTATTTATATTTATAGGGTTTAGGGTTTAGGGTTAAGGTTTTAGGGTTTAGGGTTTTAGGTTTAGGCTTTAGGTAATGGTCTTGCATATGTAGGGAATATTCCTAATTTTTTTTCTTGGATTTATGGCCTATAGTACATGGTTTTTACCGACTTTTTTGTTTTTCGACATTTTATTTATATTTATAGGGTTTAAGGTTTAGGGTTAAGGTTTTAGGGTTTAGGGTTTTAGGTTTAGGGTTTAGGTAATGTTCGTGCATATGTAGGGAATATTCCTCATTTTTTTTCTTGGATTTATGGCCTATAGTAAACGGTTTTTACCGACTTTTTTATTTTTCGACATTTTATTTATATTTATAGCGTTTAGGGTTTAGGGTTAAGTTTTTAGGGATTAGGGTTTAGGGTATGTTCTTGCATATGTAGGGAATATTCCTCATTTTTTTTTCTTCGATTTATGGCCTATAGTACACGGTTTTTACCGACTTTTTTGTTTTTCGACATTTTATTTATATTTATAGGGTTTAGGGTTTAGGGTTTTAGGTTTAGGGTTTAGGGTATGTTCTTGCATATGTAGGGAATATTCCTCATTTTTTTTTCTTGGATTTATGGCCTATAGTACACGGTTTTTACCGACTTTTTTGTTTTTCGACATTTTATTTATATTTGTAGGGTTTAGGGTTCACGGTTTAGGTTTTAGAGTTTAGGGTTTTAGGTTTAGGGTTTAGGTAATGTTCTTGCATATGTAGGGAATATTCCTCATTTTTTTTCTTGGATTTATGGCCTATAGTACACGGTTTTTACCGACTTTTTTGTTTTTCGACATTTTATTTATATTTATAGGGTTTAGGGTTTAGGGTTAAGGTTTTAGGGTTTAGGGTTTTAGGTTTAGGCTTTAGGTAATGTTCTTGTATATGTAGGGAATATTCCTAATTTTTTTTCTTGGATTTATGGCCTATAGTACATGGTTTTTACCGACTTTTTTGTTTTTCGACATTTAATTTATATTTATAGGGTTTAGGGTTTAGGGTTAAGGTTTTAGGGTTTAGGGTTTTAGGTTTAGGGTTTAGGGTATGTTCTTGCATATGTAGGGAATATTCCTCATTTTTTTTCTTGGATTTATGGCCTATAGTACACGGTTTTTACCGACTTTTTTGTTTTTCGACATTTAATTTATATTTATAGGGTTTAGGGTTTAGGGTTAAGGTTTTAGGGTTTAGGGTTTTAGGTTTAGGGTTTAGGGTATGTTCTTGCATATGTAGGGAATATTCCTCATTTTTTTTCTTGGATTTATGGCCTATAGTACACGGTTTTTACCGACTTTTTTGTTTTTCGACATTTTCTTTATATTTGTAGGGTTTAAGGTTCATGGTTTAGGTTTTAGGTTTTAGGGTTTTAGGTTTAGGGTTTAGGTAATGTTCTTGCATATGTAGGGAATATTCCTCATTTTTTTTCTTGGATTTATGGCCTATAGTAAACGGTTTTTACCGACTTTTTTATTTTTCGACATTTTATTTATATTTATAGCGTTTAGGGTTTAGGGTTAAGTTTTTAGGGATTAGGGTTTTAGGTTTAGGGTTTTAGGTTTAGGGTTTAGGGTATGTTCTTGCATATGTAGGGAATATTCCTCATTTTTTTTTCTTGGATTTATGGCCTATAGTACACGGTTTTTACCGACTTTTTTGTTTTTCGACATTTTATTTATATTTATAGGGTTTAGGGTTTAGGGTTTTTGGTTTAGGGTTTAGGGTATGTTCTTGCATATGTAGGGAATATTCCTCATTTTTTTTTCTTGGATTTATGGCCTATAGTACACGGTTTTTACCGACTTTTTTGTTTTTCGACATTTTATTTATATTTGTAGGGTTTAGGGTTCATGGTTTAGGTTTTAGGGTTTAGGGTTTTAGGTTTAGGGTTTAGGTAATGTTCTTGCATATGTAGGGAATATTCCTCATTTTTTTTCTTGGATTTATGGCCTATAGTACAAGGTTTTTACCGACTTTTTTGTTTTTCGACATTTTATTTATATTTATAGGGTTTAGGGTTAAGGGTTAAGGTTTTAGGGTTTAGGGTTTTAGGTTTAGGGTTTAGGTAATGTTCTTGCATATGTAGGGAATATTCCTCATTTTTTTTCTTGGATTTATGGCCTATAGTACACGGTTTTTACCGACTTTTTTGTTTTTCGACATTTTATTTTTATTTGTAGGGTTTAGGGTTCATGGTTTAGGTTTTAGGGTTTAGGGTTTAGGGTTTCAGGTTTAGGGTTTAGGTATTGTTCTTGCATATGTAGGGAATATTCCTCATTTTTTTTCTTGTATTTATGGCCTATAGTACACGGTTTTTACCGACTTTTTTGTTTTTCGACATTTATTTATATTTATAGGGTTTAGGGTTTAGGGTTAAGGTTTTAGGGTTTAGGGTTTAGGTAATGTTCTTGCATATGTAGGGAATATTCCTCATTTTTTTTCTTGGATTTATGGCCTATAGTACACGGTTTTTACCGACTTTTTTGTTTTTCGACATTTTATTTATATTTATAGGGTTTATGGTTTAGGGTTAAGGTTTTAGGGTTTAGGGTTTTAGGTTTAGGCTTTAGGTAATGTTCTTGCATATGTAGGGAATATTCCTAATTTTTTTTCTTGGATTTATGGCCTATAGTACATGGTTTTTACCGACTTTTTTGTTTTTCGACATTTTATTTATATTTATAGGGTTTAAGGTTTAGGGTTAAGGTTTTAGGGTTTAGGGTTTTAGGTTTAGGGTTTAGGTAATGTTCTTGCATATGTAGGGAATATTCCTCATTTTTTTTCTTGGATTTATGGCCTATAGTACACGGTTTTTACCGACTTTTTTGTTTTTCGACATTTTATTTTTATTTGTAGGGTTTAGTGTTCATGGTTTAGGTTTTAGGGTTTAGGGTTTAGGGTTTCAGGTTTAGGGTTTAGGTATTGTTCTTGCATATGTAGGGAATATTCCTCATTTTTTTTCTTGTATTTATGGCCTATAGTACACGGTTTTTACCGACTTTTTTGTTTTTCGACATTAATTTATATTTATAGGGTTTAGGGTTTAGGGTTAAGGTTTTAGGGTTTAGGGTTTAGGTAATGTTCTTGCATATGTAGGGAATATTCCTCATTTTTTTTCTTGGATTTATGGCCTATAGTACACGGTTTTTACCGACTTTTTTGTTTTTCGACATTTTATTTATATTTATAGGGTTTAGGGTTTAGGGTTAAGGTTTTAGGGTTTAGGGTTTTAGGTTTAGGCTTTAGGTAATGTTCTTGCATATGTAGGGAATATTCCTAATTTTTTTTCTTGGATTTATGGCCTATAGTACATGGTTTTTACCGACTTTTTTGTTTTTCGACATTTTATTTATATTTATAGGGTTTAAGGTTTAGGGTTAAGGTTTTAGGGTTTAGGGTTTTAGGTTTAGGGTTTAGGTAATGTTCTTGCATATGTAGGGAATATTCCTCATTTTTTTTCTTGGATTTATGGCCTATAGTACACGGTTTTTACCGACTTTTTTGTTTTTCGACATTTTATTTATATTTATAGGGTTTAGGGTTTAGGGTTAAGGTTTTAGGGTTTAGGGTTTAGGTAATGTTCTTGCATATGTAGGGAATATTCCTCATTTTTTTTCTTGGATTTATGGCCTATAGTACACGGTTTTTACCGACTTTTTTGTTTTTCGACATTTTATTTATATTTATAGGGTTTAGGGTTTAGGGTTAAGGTTTTAGGGTTTAGGGTTTTAGGTTTAGGCTTTAGGTAATGTTCTTGCATATGTAGGGAATATTCCTCATTTTTTTTCTTGTATTTATGGCCTATAGTACACGGTTTTTCCGACTTTTTTGTTTTTCGACATTTTATTTATATTTATAGGGTTTAGGGTTTAGGGTTAAGGTTTTAGGGTTTAGGGTTTAGGTAATGTTCTTGCATATGTAGGGAATATTCCTCATTTTTTTTCTTGGATTTATGGCCTATAGTACACGGTTTTTACCGACTTTTTTGTTTTTCGACATTTTATTTATATTTATAGGGTTTAGGGTTTAGGGTTAAGGTTTTAGGGTTTAGGGTTTTAGGTTTAGGGTTTAGGTAATGTTCTTGCATATGTAGGGAATATTCCTCATTTTTTTTCTTGGATTTATGGCCTATAGTACACGGTTTTTACCGACTTTTTTGTTTTTCGACATTTAATTTATATTTATAGGGTTTAGGGTTTAGGGTTAAGGTTTTAGGGTTTAGGGTTTTAGGTTTAGGGTTTAGGGTTTAGGGTATGTTCTTGCATATGTAGGGAATATTCCTCATTTTTTTTCTTGGATTTATGGCCTATAGTACACGGTTTTTACCGACTTTTTTGTTTTTCGACATTTTATTTATATTTGTAGGGTTCAGGGTTCATGGTTTAGGTTTTAGGGTTTAGGGTTTTAGGTTTAGGGTTTAGGTAATGTTCTTGCATATGTAGGGAATATTCCTCATTTTTTTTCTTGGATTTATGGCCTATAGTACACGGTTTTTACCGACTTTTTTGTTTTTCGACATTTTATTTATATTTATAGGGTTTAGGGTTTAGGGTTAAGGTTTTAGGGTTTAGGGTTTTAGGTTTAGGGTTTAGTGTATGTTCTTGCATATGTAGGGAATATTCCTCATTTTTTTTCCGTGGATTTATGGCCTATAGTACACGGTTTTTACCGACTTTTTTGTTTTTCGACATTTTATTTATATTTGTAGGGTTTAGGGTTCATGGTTTAGGTTTTAGGGTTTAGGGTTTTAGGTTTAGGGTTTAGGTAATGTTCTTGCATATGTAGGGAATATTCCTCATTTTTTTTCTTGGATTTATGGCCTATAGTACACGGTTTTTACCGACTTTTTTGTTTTTCGACATTTTATTTATATTTATAGGGTTTAGGGTTAAGGGTTAAGGTTTTAGGGTTTAGGGTTTTAGGTTTAGGGTTTAGGTAATGTTCTTGCATATGTAGGGAATATTCCTCATTTTTTTTTCTTGGATTTATGGCCTATAGTACACGGTTTTTACCGACTTTTTTGTTTTTCGACATTTTATTTATATTTGTAGGGTTTAGGGTTCATGGTTTAGGTTTTAGGGTTTAGGGTTTTAGGTTTAGGGTTTAGGTAATGTTCTTGCATATGTAGGGAATATTCCTCATTTTTTTTCTTGTATTTATGGCTTATAGTACACGGTTTTTACCGACTTTTCTGTTTTTCGACATTTTATTTATATTTATAGGGTTTAGGGTTTAGGGTTAAGGTTTTAGGGTTTAGGGCTTAGGTAATGTTCTTGCATATGTAGGGAACATTCCTCATTTTTTTTTTTGGATTTATGGCCTATAGTACACGGTTTTTACCGACTTTTTTGTTTTTCGACATTTAATTTATATTTATAGGGTTTAGGGTTTAGGGTTTAGGGTTAAGGTTTTAGGGTTTAGGGTTTTAGGTTTAGGGTTTAGGGTATGTTCTTGCATATGTAGGGAATATTCCTCATTTTTTTTCTTGGATTTATGGCCTATAGTACACGGTTTTTACCGACTTTTTTGTTTTTCGACATTTTATTTATATTTATAGGGTTTAGTGTTCATGGTTTAGGTTTTAGGTTTTAGGGTTTAGGGTTTTAGGTTTAGGGTTTAGGTATTGTTCTTGCATATGTAGGGAATATTCCTCATTTTTTTTCTTGTATTTATGGCCTATAGTACATGGTTTTTACCGACTTTTTTGTTTTTCGACATTTAATTTATATTTATAGGGTTTAGGGTTAAGGTTTTAGGGTTTAGGGTTTTAGGTTTAGGGTTTAGGGTTTAGGGTATGTTCTTGCATATGTAGGGAATATTCCTCATTTTTTTTCTTGGATTTATGGCCTATAGTACACGGTTTTTACCGACTTTTTTGTTTTTCGACATTTTATTTATATTTATAGGGTTTAGGGTTTAGGGTTAAGTTTTTAGGGTTTAGGGTTTTAGGTTTAGGGTTTAGGGTATGTTCTTGCATATGTAGGGAATATTCCTCATTTTTTTTTCTTGGATTTATGGCCTATAGTACACGGTTTTTACCGACTTTTTTGTTTTTCGACATTTTATTTATATTTATAGGGTTTAGGGTTCATGGTTTAGGTTTTAGGGTTTAGGGTTTTAGGTTTAGGGTTTAGGTAATGTTCTTGCATATGTAGGGAATATTCCTCATTTTTTTTCTTGGATTTATGGCCTATAGTACACGGTTTTTACCGACTTTTTTGTTTTTTTACATTTAATTTATATTTATAGGGTTTAGGGTTTAGGGTTAAGGTTTTAGGGTCTAGGGTTTTAGGTTTAGGGTTTTAGGTTTAGGGTTTAGGTTTAGGGTTTTAGGGTTTAGGGTTTTAGGGTTTTAGGTTTAGGGTTTTAGGTTTAGGGTTTTAGGTTTAGGGTTTAGGTAATGTTCTTGCATATGTAGGGAATATTCCTCATTTTTTTTCTTGGATTTATGGCCTATAGTACACGGTTTTTACCGACTTTTTTGTTTTTCGACATTTTATTTATATTTATAGGGTTTAGGGTTTAGGGTTAAGGTTTTAGGGTTTAGGGTTTTAGGTTTAGGTTTTAGGGTATGTTCTTGCATATGTAGGGAATATTCCTCATTTTTTTTTCTTGGATTTATGGCCTATAGTACACGGTTTTTACTGACTTTTTTGTTTTTCGACATTTTATTTATATTTATAGGGTTTAGGGTTCATGGTTTAGGTTTTAGGGTTTAGGGTTTTAGGTTTAGGGTTTAGGTAATGTTCTTGCATATGTAGGGAATATTCCTCATTTTTTTTCTTGGATTTATGGCCTGTAGTACACGGTTTTTACCGACTTTTTTGTTTTTCGACATTTTCTTTATATTTGTAGGGTTTAAGGTTCATGGTTTAGGTTTTAGGTTTTAGGGTTTTAGGTTTAGGGTTTAGGTAATGTTCTTGCATATGTAGGGAATATTCCTCATTTTTTTTCTTGGATTTATGGCCTGTAGTACACGGTTTTTACCGACTTTTTTGTTTTTCGACATTTTCTTTATATTTGTAGGGTTTAAGGTTCATGGTTTAGGTTTTAGGTTTTAGGGTTTTAGGTTTAGGGTTTAGGTAATGTTCTTGCATATGTAGGGAATATTCCTCATTTTTTTTCTTGGATTTATGGCCTATAGTAAACGGTTTTTACCGACTTTTTTATTTTTCGACATTTTATTTATATTTATAGGGTTTAGGGTTTAGGGTTAAGTTTTTAGGGATTAGGGTTTTAGGTTTAGGGTTTTAGGTTTAGGGTTTAGGGTATGTTCTTGCATATGTAGGGAATATTCCTCATTTTTTTCTCTTCGATTTATGGCCTATAGTACACGGTTTTTACCGACTTTTTTGTTTTTCGACATTTTATTTATATTTATAGGGTTTAGGGTTTAGGTTTTAGGGTTTAGGGTTTTAGGTTTAGGGTTTAGGGTATGTTCTTGCATATGTAGGGAATATTCCTCATTTTTTTTCTTGGATTTATGGCCTATAGTACACGGTTTTTACCGACTTTTTTGTTTTTCGACATTTTATTTATATTTGTAGGGTTTAGGGTTCATGGTTTAGGTTTTAGGGTTTAGGGTTTTAGGTTTAGGGTTTAGGTACTGTTCTTGCATATGTAGGGAATATTCCTCATTTTTTTTCTTGGATTTATGGCCTATAGTACACGGTTTTTACCGACTTTTTTGTTTTTTACATTTAATTTATATTTATAGGGTTTAGGGTTTAGGGTTAAGGTTTTAGGGTCTAGGGTTTTAGGTTTAGGGTTTAGGTAATGTTCTTGCATATGTAGGGAATATTCCTCATTTTTTTTCTTGGATTTATGGCCTATAGTACACGGTTTTTACCGACTTTTTTGTTTTTGACATTTAATTTATATTTATAGGGTTTAGGGTTTAGGGTTAAGGTTTTAGGGTTTAGGGTTTTAGGTTTAGGGTTTAGGGTATGTTCTTGCATATGTAGGGAATATTCCTCATTTTTTTTCTTGGATTTATGGCCTATAGTACATGGTTTTTACCGACTTTTTTGTTTTTCGACATTTTATTTATATTTATAGGGTTTAAGGTTTAGGGTTAAGGTTTTAGGGTTTAGGGTTTTAGGTTTAGGGTTTAGGTAATGTTCTTGCATATGTAGGGAATATTCCTCATTTTTTTTCTTGTATTTATGGCCTATAGTACACGGTTTTTACCGACTTTTTTGTTTTTCGACATTTTATTTATATTTATAGGGTTTAGGGTTTAGGGTTAAGGTTTTAGGGATTAGGGTTTTAGGTTTAGGTTTTAGGGTATGTTCTTGCATATGTAGGGAATATTCCTCATTTTTTTTTCTTGGATTTATGGCCTATAGTACACGGTTTTTACCGACTTTTTTGTTTTTCGACATTTTATTTATATTTATAGGGTTTAGGGTTCATGGTTTAGGTTTTAGGGTTTAGGGTTTTAGGTTTAGGGTTTAGGTAATGTTCTTGCATATGTAGGGAATATTCCTCATTTTTTTTCTTGGATTTATGGCCTGTAGTACACGGTTTTTACCGACTTTTTTTTTTTTCGACATTTTCTTTATATTTCTAGGGTTTAAGGTTCATGGTTTAGGTTTTAGGTTTTAGGGTTTTAGGTTTAGGGTTTAGGTAATGTTCTTGCATATGTAGGGAATATTCCTCATTTTTTTTCTTGGATTTATGGCCTATAGTAAACGGTTTTTACCGACTTTTTTTTTTTTTTTTCGACATTTTATTTATATTTATAGGGTTTAGGGTTTAGGGTTAAGTTTTTAGGGATTAGGGTTTTAGGTTTAGGGTTTAGGGTATGTTCTTGCATATGTAGGGAATATTCCTCATTTTTTTTTCTTCGATTTATGGCCTATAGTACACGGTTTTTACCGACTTTTTTGTTTTTCGACATTTTATTTATATTTATAGGGTTTAGGGTTTAGGGTTTTAGGTTTAGGGTTTAGGGTATGTTCTTGCATATGTAGGGAATATTCCTCATTTTTTTTTCTTGGATTTATGGCCTATAGTACACGGTTTTTACCGACTTTTTTGTTTTTCGACATTTTATTTATATTTGTAGGGTTTAGGGTTCACGGTTTAGGTTTTAGGGTTTAGGGTTTTAGGTTTAGGGTTTAGGTAATGTTCTTGCATATGAGGGAATATTCCTCATTTTTTTTCTTGGATTTATGGCCTATAGTACACGGTTTTTACCGACTTTTTTGTTTTTCGACATTTTATTTATATTTATAGGGTTTAGGGTTTAGGGTTAAGGTTTTAGGGTTTAGGGTTTTAGGTTTAGGCTTTAGGTAATGTTCTTGTATATGTAGGGAATATTCCTAATTTTTTTTCTTGGATTTATGGCCTATAGTACATGGTTTTTACCGACTTTTTTGTTTTTCGACATTTAATTTATATTTATAGGGTTTAGGGTTTAGGGTTAAGGTTTTAGGGTTTAGGGTTTTAGGTTTAGGGTTTAGGGTATGTTCTTGCATATGTAGGGAATATTCCTCATTTTTTTTCTTGGATTTATGGCCTATAGTACACGGTTTTTACCGACTTTTTTGTTTTTCGACATTTTATTTATATTTGTAGGGTTTAGGGTTCATGGTTTAGGTTTTAGGGTTTAGGGTTTTAGGTTTAGGGTTTAGGTAATGTTCTTGCATATGTAGGGAATATTCCTCATTTTTTTTCTTGGATTTATGGCCTATAGTACACGGTTTTTACCGACTTTTTTGTTTTTCGACATTTTCTTTATATTTGTAGGGTTTAAGGTTCATGGTTTAGGTTTTAGGTTTTAGGGTTTTAGGTTTAGGGTTTAGGTAATGTTCTTGCATATGTAGGGAATATTCCTCATTTTTTTTCTTGGATTTATGGCCTATAGTAAACGGTTTTTACCGACTTTTTTATTTTTCGACATTTTATTTATATTTATAGCGTTTAGGGTTTAGGGTTAAGTTTTTAGGGATTAGGGTTTTAGGTTTAGGGTTTTAGGTTTAGGGTTTAGGGTATGTTCTTGCATATGTAGGGAATATTCCTCATTTTTTTTCTTGGATTTATGGCCTATAGTACACGGTTTTTACCGACTTTTTTGTTTTTCGACATTTTATTTATATTTGTAGGGTTTAGGGTTCATGGTTTAGGTTTTAGGGTTTAGGGTTTTAGGTTTAGGGTTTAGGTAATGTTCTTGCATATGTAGGGAATATTCCTCATTTTTTTTCTTGGATTTATGGCCTATAGTACACGGTTTTTACCGACTTTTTTGTTTTTCGACATTTTGTTTATATTTGTAGGGTTTAAGGTTCATGGTTTAGGTTTTAGGTTTTAGGGTTTTAGGTTTAGGGTTTAGGTAATGTTCTTGCATATGTAGGGAATATTCCTCATTTTTTTTCTTGGATTTATGGCCTATAGTAAACGGTTTTTACCGACTTTTTTATTTTTCGACATTTTATTTATATTTATAGGGTTTAGGGTTTAGGGTTTTTGGTTTAGGGTTTAGGGTATGTTCTTGCATATGTAGGGAATATTCCTCATTTTTTTTTCTTGGATTTATGGCCTATAGTACACGGTTTTTACCGACTTTTTTGTTTTTCGACATTTTATTTATATTTGTAGGGTTTAGGGTTCATGGTTTAGGTTTTAGGGTTTAGGGTTTTAGGTTTAGGGTTTAGGTAATGTTCTTGCATATGTAGGGAATATTCCTCATTTTTTTTCTTGGATTTATGGCCTATAGTACACGGTTTTTACCGACTTCTTTGTTTTTCGACATTTTATTTATATTTATAGGGTTTAGGGTTAAGGGTTAAGGTTTTAGGGTTTAGGGTTTTAGGTTTAGGGTTTAGGTAATGTTCTTGCATATGTAGGGAATATTCCTCATTTTTTTTCTTGGATTTATGGCCTATAGTACACGGTTTTTACCGACTTTTTTGTTTTTCGACATTTTATTTTTATTTGTAGGGTTTAGGGTTCATGGTTTAGGTTTTAGGGTTTAGGGTTTAGGGTTTCAGGTTTAGGGTTTAGGTATTGTTCTTGCATATGTAGGGAATATTCCTCATTTTTTTTCTTGTATTTATGGCCTATAGTACACGGTTTTTACCGACTTTTTTGTTTTTCGACATTTATTTATATTTATAGGGTTTAGGGTTTAGGGTTAAGGTTTTAGGGTTTAGGGTTTAGGTAATGTTCTTGCATATGTAGGGAATATTCCTCATTTTTTTTCTTGGATTTATGGCCTATAGTACACGGTTTTTACCGACTTTTTTGTTTTTCGACATTTTATTTATATTTATAGGGTTTAGGGTTTAGGGTTAAGGTTTTAGGGTTTAGGGTTTTAGGTTTAGGCTTTAGGTAATGTTCTTGCATATGTAGGGAATATTCCTAATTTTTTTTCTTGGATTTATGGCCTATAGTACATGGTTTTTACCGACTTTTTTGTTTTTCGACATTTTATTTATATTTATAGGGTTTAAGGTTTAGGGTTAAGGTTTTAGGGTTTAGGGTTTTAGGTTTAGGGTTTAGGTAATGTTCTTGCATATGTAGGGAATATTCCTCATTTTTTTTCTTGGATTTATGGCCTATAGTACACGGTTTTTACCGACTTTTTTGTTTTTCGACATTTTATTTATATTTATAGGGTTTAGGGTTTAGGGTTTAGGGTTAAGGTTTTAGGGTTTAGGGTTTAGGTAATGTTCTTGCATATGTAGGGAATATTCCTCATTTTTTTTCTTGGATTTATGGCCTATAGTACACGGTTTTTACCGACTTTTTTGTTTTTCGACATTTTATTTATATTTATAGGGTTTAGGGTTTAGGGTTAAGGTTTTAGGGTTTAGGGTTTTAGGTTTAGGCTTTAGGTAATGTTCTTGCATATGTAGGGAATATTCCTCATTTTTTTTCTTGTATTTATGGCCTATAGTACACGGTTTTTACCGACTTTTTTGTTTTTCGACATTTTATTTATATTTATAGGGTTTAGGGTTTAGGGTTAAGGTTTTAGGGTTTAGGGTTTAGGTAATGTTCTTGCATATGTAGGGAATATTCCTCATTTTTTTTCTTGGATTTATGGCCTATAGTACACGGTTTTTACCGACTTTTTTGTTTTTCGACATTTTATTTATATTTATAGGGTTTAGGGTTTAGGGTTAAGGTTTTAGGGTTTAGGGTTTTAGGTTTAGGCTTTAGGTAATGTTCTTGCATATGTAGGGAATATTCCTAATTTTTTTTCTTGGATTTATGGCCTATAGTACACGGTTTTTACCGACTTTTTTGTTTTTCGACATTTTATTTATATTTATAGGGTTTAAGGTTTAGGATTAAGGTTTTAGGGTTTAGGGTTTTAGGTTTAGGGTTTAGGTAATGTTCTTGCATATGTAGGGAATATTCCTCATTTTTTTTCTTGGATTTATGGCCTATAGTACACGGTTTTTACCGACTTTTTTGTTTTTCGACATTTAATTTATATTTATAGGGTTTAGGGTTTAGGGTTAAGGTTTTAGGGTTTAGGGTTTTAGGTTTAGGGTTTAGGGTTTAGGGTATGTTCTTGCATATGTAGGGAATATTCCTCATTTTTTTTCTTGGATTTATGGCCTATAGTTCACGGTTTTTACCGACTTTTTTGTTTTTCGACATTTTATTTATATTTATAGGGTTTAGGGTTTAGGGTTAAGGTTTTAGGGTTTAGGGTTTTAGGTTTAGGGTTTAGTGTATGTTCTTGCATATGTAGGGAATATTCCTCATTTTTTTTCCGTGGATTTATGGCCTATAGTACACGGTTTTTACCGACTTTTTTGTTTTTCGACATTTTATTTATATTTGTAGGGTTTAGGGTTCATGGTTTAGGTTTTAGGGTTTAGGGTTCATGGTTTAGGGTTTAGGTAATGTTCTTGCATATGTAGGGAATATTCCTCATTTTTTTTCTTGGATTTATGGCCTATAGTACACGGTTTTTACCGACTTTTTTGTTTTTCGACATTTTATTTATATTTATAGGGTTTAGGGTTAAGGGTTAAGGTTTTAGGGTTTAGGGTTTTAGGTTTAGGGTTTAGGTAATGTTCTTGCATATGTAGGGAATATTCCTCATTTTTTTTCTTGGATTTATGTCCTATAGTACACGGTTTTTACCGACTTTTTTGTTTTTCGACATTTTATTTATATTTGTAGGGTTTAGGGTTCATGGTTTAGGTTTTAGGGTTTAGGGTTTAGGGTTTAGGGTTTAGGGTTTTAGGTTTAGGGTTTAGGTATTGTTCTTGCATATGTAGGGAATATTCCTCATTTTTTTTCTTGTATTTATGGCCTATAGTACATGGTTTTTACCGACTTTTTTGTTTTTCGACATTTTATTTATATTTATAGGGTTTAGGGTTTAGGGTTAAGGTTTTAGGGTTTAGGGTTTTAGGTTTAGGCTTTAGGTAATGTTCTTGTATATGTAGGGAATATTCCTAATTTTTTTTCTTGGATTTATGGCCTATAGTACATGGTTTTTACCGACTTTTTTGTTTTTCGACATTTAATTTATATTTATAGGGTTTAGGGTTTAGGGTTAAGGTTTTAGGGTTTAGGGTTTTAGGTTTAGGGTTTAGGGTATGTTCTTGCATATGTAGGGAATATTCCTCATTTTTTTTCTTGGATTTATGGCCTATAGTACACGGTTTTTACCGACTTTTTTGTTTTTCGACATTTTATTTATATTTGTAGGGTTTAGGGTTCATGGTTTAGGTTTTAGGGTTTAGGGTTTTAGGTTTAGGGTTTAGGTAATGTTCTTGCATATGTAGGGAATATTCCTCATTTTTTTTCTTGGATTTATGGCCTATAGTACACGGTTTTTACCGACTTTTTTGTTTTTCGACATTTTCTTTATATTTGTAGGGTTTAAGGTTCATGGTTTAGGTTTTAGGTTTTAGGGTTTTAGGTTTAGGGTTTAGGTAATGTTCTTGCATATGTAGGGAATATTCCTCATTTTTTTTCTTGGATTTATGGCCTATAGTAAACGGTTTTTACCGACTTTTTTATTTTTCGACATTTTATTTATATTTATAGGGTTTAGGGTTTAGGGTTTTTGGTTTAGGGTTTAGGGTATGTTCTTGCATATGTAGGGAATATTCCTCATTTTTTTTTCTTGGATTTATGGCCTATAGTACACGGTTTTTACCGACTTTTTTGTTTTTCGACATTTTATTTATATTTGTAGGGTTTAGGGTTCATGGTTTAGGTTTTAGGGTTTAGGGTTTTAGGTTTAGGGTTTAGGTAATGTTCTTGCATATGTAGGGAATATTCCTCATTTTTTTTCTTGGATTTATGGCCTATAGTACACGGTTTTTACCGACTTCTTTGTTTTTCGACATTTTATTTATATTTATAGGGTTTAGGGTTAAGGGTTAAGGTTTTAGGGTTTAGGGTTTTAGGTTTAGGGTTTAGGTAATGTTCTTGCATATGTAGGGAATATTCCTCATTTTTTTTCTTGGATTTATGGCCTATAGTACACGGTTTTTACCGACTTTTTTGTTTTTCGACATTTTATTTTTATTTGTAGGGTTTAGGGTTCATGGTTTAGGTTTTAGGGTTTAGGGTTTAGGGTTTCAGGTTTAGGGTTTAGGTTCATATGTAGGGAATATTCCTCATTTTTTTTCTTGTATTTATGGCCTATAGTACACGGTTTTTACCGACTTTTTTGTTTTTCGACATTTATTTATATTTATAGGGTTTAGGGTTTAGGGTTAAGGTTTTAGGGTTTAGGGTTTAGGTAATGTTCTTGCATATGTAGGGAATATTCCTCATTTTTTTTCTTGGATTTATGGCCTATAGTACACGGTTTTTACCGACTTTTTTGTTTTTCGACATTTTATTTATATTTATAGGGTTTAGGGTTTAGGGTTAAGGTTTTAGGGTTTAGGGTTTTAGGTTTAGGCTTTAGGTAATGTTCTTGCATATGTAGGGAATATTCCTAATTTTTTTTCTTGGATTTATGGCCTATAGTACACGGTTTTTACCGACTTTTTTGTTTTTCGACATTTTATTTATATTTATAGGGTTTAAGGTTTAGGGTTAAGGTTTTAGGGTTTAGGGTTTTAGGTTTAGGGTTTAGGTAATGTTCTTGCATATGTAGGGAATATTCCTCTTTTTTTTTCTTGGATTTATGGCCTATAGTACACGGTTTTTACCGACTTTTTTGTTTTTCGACATTTAATTTATATTTATAGGGTTTAGGGTTTAGGGTTAAGGTTTTAGGGTTTAGGGTTTTAGGTTTAGGGTTTAGGGTTTAGGGTATGTTCTTGCATATGTAGGGAATATTCCTCATTTTTTTTCTTGGATTTATGGCCTATAGTACACGGTTTTTACCGACTTTTTTGTTTTTCGACATTTTATTTATATTTATAGGGTTTAGGGTTTAGGGTTAAGGTTTTAGGGTTTAGGGTTTTAGGTTTAGGGTTTAGTGTATGTTCTTGCATATGTAGGGAATATTCCTCATTTTTTTTCCGTGGATTTATGGCCTATAGTACACGGTTTTTACCGACTTTATTGTTTTTCGACATTTTATTTATATTTGTAGGGTTTAGGGTTCATGGTTTAGGTTTTAGGGTTTAGGGTTTTAGGTTTAGGGTTTAGGTAATGTTCTTGCATATGTAGGGAATATTCCTCATTTTTTTTCTTGGATTTATGGCCTATAGTACACGGTTTTTACCGACTTTTTTGTTTTTCGACATTTTATTTATATTTATAGGGTTTAGGGTTAAGGGTTAAGGTTTTAGGGTTTAGGGTTTTAGGTTTAGGGTTTAGGTAATGTTCTTGCATATGTAGGGAATATTCCTCATTTTTTTTCTTGGATTTATGTCCTATAGTACACGGTTTTTACCGACTTTTTTGTTTTTC